>JZKD02S1966883.1:29659-47031 GCA_000966675.3 Picea glauca
ATATATATATGTATGTACATATGTATAATGTAACTGTTGTAGATATATTCAAGAAAAAGATATACAAATATTACTTATGTACATGATTTACAAACTGCAAGTTTTAATCGAAACTTACCAAAATCGATGTGAAAATGATTGCTTCTAGGAAGCAGATAAAGAAAGCACATAAAAAATATTTTTTGTTCTTTCTTTATAAATCTAAACTAATATGAAAAAATGCAATGAAACATAAATGTGTGGATAGTCAAAAGATAAACCATAGATTCTAGTTTTAGTGATAAGTAAATGACAGAAAACTACAAAGGAGCTAACCTGTTAGTGTGTTAGTGAGGTGTATCCAAGCATTTGCATGAGTGGAGAACATCCAACTGCCCTGTCCAAAAGAGAAATCTGCAAGGAACCTTGTGACTATTCTAAATAAATTTAAAACCTGTATTAGCAGCTTAGGTTTCAATGACAGAAGAGGAAACACAAACATAAACCTATGATCTCATAATTGCACATGATTACAATAAGATAAATCTGAAAGTAATCTATGCATTTCATCATCCGATTAAAACTCAAAGATAAATCCTATCAATTTAATTGGAGATATGATCATAGCATATATATATTGAGAAGCAAATTATAGATGGTATTTATAATATAACATCATGCACATCACTAATCATTTAATCTAAATATATCCGACCTATACATGTAGCGATATTAACAAAACATAAATGACAACATTATAAACAAAAGGCTAAAGCCAAAATGCATAAATGTTGTTTCATTAAGTTCTGGAATCAATAGTCCATCTCTTGCTCTCAGCCAAGGTCCCTTTCCATTACAAAATATGGAGTATTTAAAGAGTTCAGGTAATCTAAACATCCTATCTTCTAAGATAGGATCAGATCTCAAAAGGATCTAAAAGTTACAAAATAGAGGGTCTAAAAAAAGCCACTCAATATCAAACTGGATCTTCAAAATTATGAAAGTTTTTTTTTTTATTTACAAAATAAGCCAAAAGAGATGGCTAATTAACTAAGTCCAGCAATGCTCCATCTTATGAGATCAGCACAAGACACATCTTATGCTGAAAAAACAAAATGAGCAAATCAGATATTTATTTAACTAACAATTTCCAAATTTTATGTGAGAATTGACTTGGGTACATAATCTCTCGATTATGTAGCCAGTCTTATTATTAACAACAAAAATCTAAATCAATCTAGATTAATTAGAAAAATAACAATAAAAGAAGAAATAAGATAAAAACCAATCTTACCATTCAAATGATAACCAAATTCAAATCACAATATCTTAGAGTTGATCACGGCGTTGACACTATCAACGTTTTTTATTATGATATTGCCAGTCCTTTTCAAATGTTTTCCTTGTCTTTGTACATTGATAT
Organism: Picea glauca; assembly: GCA_000966675.3. Classification (NCBI taxonomy): domain Eukaryota; kingdom Viridiplantae; phylum Streptophyta; class Pinopsida; order Pinales; family Pinaceae; genus Picea; species Picea glauca. The sequence continues at coordinate 31,062 of JZKD02S1966883.1, forward strand.
TGAGCTCAGGGTTTTCAGTTTTTAGTGAGTCATTTTATTTCGTAAGAGCCTTGACATTTTCTTGAAGGATGGGTATGTCTATGTAATACTGACCTATCCAATGTAAACACACTTCACAATGTACAACAGGGGAAATATGTTGAGGAAATGCATGACTGTGTGTTAAAACACTACCACTATCCACTGTCAGCCTTTGACCAAGTTTAATTCTTTAATTCCTGTAAATCCCTTGTTGTCTTTCAAACATGGTGGGAAATTATTCACAAAATCGAATGGTTGATCTGGTTTAGAGAGATTCGGATCTTCTTGTGCTAGAAATATCTTGATCTCGAAGTCAGAATCATCATGGATCTCGATCGAATCGATCAAGCTCACATGAGCTTTGGATTTATTTCGCAAACTCCTTGAAATGAGTCGGCCATGCCTCTTATTACGAAACTCTATCTCTTGATTTTTCTTTGACTGTTTGCGTTGGTGTTTGTTGTTGGTTTTTACAGTGGAATTAGGGAAAAAAAAATGTTTGTGCTCAGAATCTTTAATAATCCTAGGACTAGCATCCTGTTTCTCATAGAAAGGTTGATCGGGCATAGCCTTTTCACAAGGGTTTCCACACAAGAAATCTAGCCTGTCACTCAGGGGAATAAGAGGATTCTCTATCATCAACTTATCCATTACAAGAATTCTCTAGAGGGTTTACTGTAATGAAACCATTACGGGCTATGAAATTGTCTCAATCTTCACCGAGCACTTTCAAATGTTGAACTATCAATAATTTTATCAACCCATGGTGAAAAAGGCTTGAATCCAAGCTCTGTTTCTTATACCTCTTTTCCATTTTATACAAACTTCTTAATAATTAAAACGACATGTTTAAATGAGCGGTCTTATGTGGTAAAGGAACACCAAGAATAAACGACATTCACAGGTGACAAATTGTCTTAAAACTGCCAACAAACCATGCCATCTAACCTTGAGTAAGGAGATCAAAATAACTTTGTCACAACACTGAATTTCTCGAGAGGTGATGAACATAATCCATGGTACCTCATTCAACTTTGAGTTTTTAAACCATTTTTTACCAATGAGGGGGAGGCCCATTGCTTCGCTCAGAATTTTTTCAGTGATCTCCAACTGGATATCACCCACCTTGGATTTGCATCCATCAAATGTGAGGGAGAAATATTTGGCCACTTGTGAGTTATAGCCCTAGAATTTCCTGATAAACACATCCCGACCTAGACTCTTCAGATCCTCACTCGCATCATCATACAGTAGAAAAGTTTGGGATCAATTTGGCTCAATTCTGACGACGGGGGCCATAAGGGTTTGAAAAGAGGGTTACAAGAGCGACCCGAATTCACTGTGGGCTTAAGAGGCAGTAGCAACAGAGGGAATTATGAGCCCCAAAAAAAGGAGCAAAACGAGCAATTACACCAGCGTGGCCATAATGTAAGCATAAGGGTTTCACACATGAAATTAGGGCATCTTTGTTGATGATTGTTTTGGGTGCAAAGTGTAACATCAGACCTCGGTCTGTCATGAGAAGCCTGCCACTTCTACCTGCCAGCTAAAATGAGGTACAGAGTATGATCGTGGTATGATTAATTCCCATGACATGTTATGGGTGAAGTCGATTTGCAAAGTTTAGGAGAAGATGTGTTTTACAAGATAAAAGCATATCGAAAATTTAAAATCAAAATCGATTCACCAAGAATTTTAAATGAAACAATCCTATAGTCCATTTTCCAATCGATTCTTGGTATACAAAGGCTCCAAAATATAAGCTTACAGTCTAAGAGAAACTCAAAACAAATGTTTCATTGATATATGATAAGCTTCAAAGAAAAACAACATTCATTAAAAGAGTTGTAAGTGTATTGACCCTTCTAAAGACTAAGCCTTAGATACAATTACAATACGATTATCAGTTTTAATGCTTCATTCATGCTTTCAGTCATGAATGAAGCACGGAAAACGCAAGATAAAAAATAAATAGAAACAATCAAAACATACTCTTTACAACCGAATAGTCACCTTCAAATAGAAATATTTACGATATGAGGCGTAGGCAGCTACAAGATTTTTCATTTGTTACTTTAAAAATGAAAATTATGTAGGGCTGCCAACAGAGTGTAATGTGAGTGTACGACTTCACTACCTAGAGGTCTTTGACGACTCATCAGGAAAAGAAAAGAGGATCTCAATGATTAGGAAGAGAACTTCAGTGATTTCGAACGAGGACTTGATTGGACTTTTGGGATGGTTAGGCATAAGTTCAAGAGATAAATTGCAGAAAGGATGACTCAGGTTGGGTGAAACTTCTCTTGGACAAGAGCACGAAAGATAATTAGACTCAGAAAGCGTGACAATGACATAATTTCACGTTGCAGGAGGCAACACAAACTCTCCATGTGTTTGGAAGAGTAACCAAACGGTGGAGAGCACAACTCTATGTAGTGAGGACAACTTCCTAAGGTATTATTAGATCCCAAATCTTGACGAACAAATGGAAGGATTTGCTTTGTCTAAGGGCGACTCATTGTGCTCCCAAAAAATAATATATATTTCCCGTCCCCTCTTTTGTTTTATTTTTTATTTTTTTGTCTTTTTCAATTTTTTAAAGAGCTTGAAAAAGAATAAAATAATGCTACGTTACAAAGGAGGAACGAGTGTCACAAACATACTAGTTCCAAGCGCAAGGAACACACTAATTCTCAGAGCAAGGAGACAAGTGCAGGAAAAGGACATTCGGTAAAATTCTTCCATGGGTCAAGGTGTCAGGTCGCAGAGGAAAAGTGCTACAAGTCTTCCATATAAGGCATGCTTCAAAGGTTTGGTTGAGAGAAACATGGAGTCGGCTTTAGGCCAAAGAAACAAATATGAAAACGTGATTAGAAAGACATAATGAAACCCCCTTCAATGTAATTTTAATGAGCCCAGAGAAGGTAAGCTCGGTGGTTTTTTCACATTTAGAGAGTCTAAAAAACGTAAAAGAAGAATCCACTCGGGTACCTTTTTCGAAAATAGACTAGTCGGTTCGAAAAAAAGGTGTAAATTAGCACCGAAAAGATGTCTATTCAAAACCATTTTAACGAGTGTGACAAAGACAAGATCGCTTGGCAATATTTTCAATTTTAAGGAGTCTAGAAATAGCTTAACTATGGACTTAGTGGGGGATGTTCTTCTAGACCAATTTAACGAGTGTGAAGGAACCAGGTCACTCGACGATCTTTTCAATTTTAGGGAGTCTGAAAAGAAAGATCTTAACTATGGACTCCATGGGGGTTCCTTTTTCAAGTTTTAGTTTGGCAAGTGTGAAGGACAACAATATCGCTTGGCAATATTTTCATGTTTAGAGAGTCTAAACAGAGCTTAAATAAAAATCCAAGAGGTTACTTTTGTAAGTGAATCCAGACAAGATTGAAAAGCATAAATATAGTCTCATTGGTTGTTACTTTTAGTTTTCAAAGCGAGCTCAAAAGACAACAAAGCATGCTCATTTTGGGAGTCCTGAGGGTGAGACAGAGAGTGATGGTGCATCCGATGAATGAGGTTCAAACTCGTAATCATGACAGGACTAACAAGGGATCCCGAGCCTAAAGTCATTGGAGACAGCATGGACGCCAAAATGCAACAAGGATTTATCTAGGGCATCCATGTAAAGGTAGGCTCTACCACTAAATTATGACACTTCTAAAGTAGAAATGACAATTTTGTGTTGCACTTAGGTGGGATCAATCCTATGGCAAAGCAGAAGAGACAACGAGATGTAGAAAGTGGAGGTGGAAACCTAACTTATATCCAAAACTGAAAAGAAAGATCTTAACTATCGACTCCATGGGGGTTCCTTTTTCAAGTTTTAGTTTGGCAAGTGTGAAGGAAAACAAGATCGCTTGGCAATCTTTTCATGTTTAGAGAGTCTAAACAGAGCTTAAATAAAACTCCAAGAGGTTACTTTTGTAAGTGAATCCAGACAATATTGAAAAGCATAAATATAGTCTCATTGGTTGTTACTTTTAGTTTTCAAAGCGAGCTCGAAAGATAACAAAGCATGCTCATTTTGGGAGTCCTGAGGGTGAGACAGAGAGTGATGGTGCATCCGATGAATGAGGTTCAAACTTGTAATCATGACAGGACTAACAAGGGATCCCGAGCCTAAAGTCATTGGAGACAGCATGGACACCAAAATGCAACAAGGATTTATCTAGGGCATCCATGTAAAGGTAGGCTCTACCACTAAATTATGACACTTCTAAAGTAGCAATGACAGTTTTGTGTTGCACTTAGGTGGGATCAATCCTATGGAAAAGCAGAAGAGATAACGAGATGTAGAAAGTGGAGGTGGAAACCTAACTTATATGCAAAAAGTTGGGAAAATGACTTTTACCAAAGGACCTTTAAAAGTGACCCATCTCCCAAAAAAGTTACCAAACCAAAAGGCAAATTGCATCATAACATCCAATAAGAAAATCAAGAACCAAATTAAATGATTTTCAAGCCAGAAAAAACGGCAAAGGGATTCAAAAAAGTGGCAAAAAGGGCCAAAAAGGTCTATAAATAGAAGCTGATAGCTCATTTTCACCATTGCAATTTGAAAAATTAACCAAAAGGTAAAAAAGACCCCTTTGCTAAAAGATTTGATTCTGGGAGCTTCAGAGGACAAAATGAACTTCCGCTCAGACCAAGTAAGTGTAAACTCATCCCTCTTGCATTTCAATACTTCTTTTATGTATTTCTTTTAGTTTTTTTGGGGGGGCGCCCTCTTAAAAAAGGGTGGCCCTACGTGTACGCGGGTTGTCTAAGGACAGCTCGCATACACCCTCAAAAGTGTGGAAAACTCAACATGCAAGAGATAAATCCCTTTTGAAATGTACTAGAATTGGATGTATATCCACTAGAGGGAGAGGGAACACGAGGAAATCGACATCTTGGTCGATGAGGACCCTGTTGTTATCGCCACATTGAAACAATGCGATTTATGGAAGTTCTACCAGTGTTCGTTCATGAGGGCACAACCTAGGATACTAAATGCCCTGGTATATTATTGGCACCCGGATGCAAAGGTGTTCATTATTGAGGGCAGTCATTGACTCCAACGACTAAGGACATTTATTTCTTGACTGACCTCTCAAGGAGAGGGGAACCAGTCAACCTGCGTATATTTCCTCCTGGGCCCTTCAACATGGTCGACTACATCGGGATGCATTGGGAGGCCATCACTGAGAAAGTAGGTTCTCAGGTGCCCATCCAGAAGATCACCAACTTGTCACTGCAGGTGATTCTTTTTATTATTGGGCGGATCATTGGATTTGGAAGCCTACACTAGGCCTCTCGGGCACACATGTATTATGCAATGCAGTGCCTAGATGCACAAATATTCGACTGGAGAATGAGCATGCTTGACTGCATGAAGAGGAAGCTTATAGAGTGTTGAGAGCGCAACAACAAGAACTTCGGGTTCGGTACCATTTTTTTCTCATTCTTCTTTGGGAGGGTATGATGCAGGAGCATTGCTTCACCCCAGAAATGCGCCAGCTAGACAACACGTCAAAGTGCACATTCAATGGAGGAGAGAGGTGCAAGCCCTCTCAATTTTAAATTTCAAATTGAAATTAAATGAATTGAATGATTGTAAGGCTAGTAGATCCGAGCCATGATTTTGTGTAGGCTGTATATAGAGTCGCCTTTAATGGTTGATAGACTGAGATCTAGATCTGATCCGTACTAGACAACCATTGAATGTAATTCAATGTGAATTAATGAGAGTAGGTATATTGGAGGGAAGAGCTCGAGGAGCCCCTCTTTTGTAAAAAGATCTATTGTTTTTTGTCTAGTATTAGTGTAGTAGAACAGAGGATAGAAAGAGAAGAGAGAGACGAGACTATGTTGCAGTCAGAGCTCAAAAACATTGTAATTAGGCATTCATATTAATAAAAGGAGCAGTTTTTCCTGCATGAGATTCTTTGTGTGTTTATGTGTTTATGAATGAATGTCTTTTATTAATTTTATGTTGTAGATGTATGTTATATGCCATCTGTAGGGATAGATAGATTCTCTCATCTATTCAGGAGTTTCTTTGATTTTCCATTCTAGGTTATTTGTGGCTTCATGCAAGGGGTTGCATGACAGAGTACTAAGGACTCTGTAAGCCAGTGCAAATAGTGCACATATGAGTTCTGCAGAGTTCAGGCAAAGACATTCCAGGAGGGCACACCAAAGGAAGTCATATACTCATAAGGAGAATCCTGAAGGTTGCTAAACACCTTGGAGGTAAGACTGTGCAGAGGAGGGCACAGAGAGAAGACAGAGTCACTGAAGGTTCTGTAAAGTTCTTCCAGGAGGGCATCGAGCAAGTGCATAGAGCGCACAGAAGAAATCTATTTTGAGTTTAGAGATAGGAGAAGACCCTCGCAGAGTTGAATACTCTGTAGGCTCAGTAAGGTGTGCTTGAGCAGGAGGTTTCCATGAAGGCACAAAATTCCCCTTCGAAGGGAAAGACAAGGGGCTGAGTCCCTTAGAGAATTTGAGTCATCAAAGATCGGAAGGAATAGTGCCTTTGCACGCAGAATTCCCACAGAAAGGAAAAACAGGTCGAGGCTCTTCAAATTCCAAGCCTCAGACAAAGCTCAGGAGAGATAGAATGAAGCTACACATAGAGCATAAGGAAGGTTTTAGGGACGACGTCAAATTTCAATTTAACCAAGATCAGGAGAGGTAGTGTTTCTAGAAATGAAGATGAGGCCCAAAGGATCAGGGCTCATAGGAGAAATATCGAAAGTTGAGACCTTCAAAGTGTGGAAAAATCCTAAGGGAAGAGAGAAGGAGATAAAGCTCAGGAGGAAGAGCAAAAGTTGTCGTTAGATCAACTGGATAGATGAGATATGGACCATTGAACTTCACGTCTAGATGCACAGAAGAGTGCACAGGAGGAAATGGGTCTGAACCATCATATCTGAGCGTAGAGGACCAATAGTTGTCGGATCCAGAAGGAAGAGGAACAAGGTTTAAACTTGTGTATGCAGAGGAGACTAGACTCGTCAAAGTTATGATTAGATTAGAACCATCCATCGGAGAGGACGCATGGTAGAGATCCACATATATCGAAGAATCAACTACTGGGAAAATGAGAGTGAATAATCCCCCAAACTCACGAAAGGTGAATCGTCGGTTTGAATCCAGGTCGTTGGTTGTCTCGACATCATCATGACCATCCCTTTTCATAGGACATGTGAAAGGGGTCCACATAAGTCAGAGTTTTTGAAAGGATAAGAGTCAACATCATCATGGTCATCCATCGGAGAGGACACGTGGCGAGAGTTCAGCGTTTCGTTGACTTGCTACTGAAGAAATTCAACGGAGGAAGCAATGAGAACTCATGACAGGAAAAATTGTGATTTAATCGCAACTGTTGATTAAGGAGAGACTTGGACCGTTGATAGTCCAAGGGGGAATTATCGACATTCGGGTATTGAGAGTTGGGAGGACAGAATTCCTTGACTTCCACATCGTCGATATGTGAAATGTGACGAGCACCTTTTGGGCTCAGCCGGTGATCATAGTACATAGTCACATGGAAATAACCCAAGGGAGGAGCTAGAGCTTGTTAAGCCCTATTTTAGGTTTCGGGACTTGGAGGAGTCGGGTGTCTTGGAATGAAAGCCTCAATATCGCTAAATGTGATGCACCTATTGTGTAGGATTGTGGTCATATGGTCGTGGTCACGTGGAGGGAGCTCGTCCCTAGTGTTGTTCGCACGGGCTGAGTTCACATTTGGACCTGTGGATTTGTTCATTGAAGGTTCCAGAAGGGAACTAAATATCCATTTCATCTCATCAAGAATAGAAGAACGATCCTTAGATCGAGAGGTCAGCGGAACCTACCGAGGCAGAGGTAGGGCGTCTACACTAGGGTACCTAGTATGAGTCCTAGAGAGCCTGTACGGGGGCATGTGGCATCCTTCCCAGCAGTGTGTAGATGGGTGACATTTCTGCCACGACAGGGGGGAGGGAGGACCATAGAGGACTTCAATGACAAGTTCTTCGACTGGTGGAAATGACATATTCCAGTGGTAGAAGACTACCGCTATGTTCGAATCAACTTTTCCAGGGATCCAGACATGGCCGTACCTCCTGGAAAGGAGGGAGGAGAGATAGGTATGTGTGTTTTAAATTTATTTAATTTTTAGTTTCTTTTATATATATCATTTTTTATATGCATCAGAGTATTTAACAACTATGTATCTATTATGTATAGATGTGGGGCTAGTGCGCCCAACAGACTTCTCGAGGACTAGGTGGTGTCCTCGACTAGACGCAATACCAGCATTAGTCGTCGGACCAGCAGCCACAGGGGGACCTCCAGCCAGAGAGGCTGAGAGAGTTTTGAGAAGGGTGGAGCGGAACCTTACCACGCTCACTCATGCAGTTCCCATGGCCAAGATCGAGGATCTCTCGCCATTGATGCAACCTCATGTAGTTTTGGTGCCACGGACTTGGGTCCAACTCTTCCGGTGTTTGGAAAATGTCGTTGTTCACTACAACAAGGTCAATAGGCCCCGAGCTTAGATAGGAAGGACTATAATGTGTCGAGGGAACTTTTTGTATATTTTTTAGGATATAAGCCCCGTGATGTATACCATATCACTATTTTTGAGGTGTTCGCGCCCACCTTTGTACTCTAACACTTTTCAAGATATATATATATATATTTACATATTTTTATATGTCTTATGGATCACATTTTTACAAATGTATGTACATGTGTATGTGTGTGCTTCTTTTTATGTGTGTGCAATATGCCAATTTAACACTTGATTGTCTAGAGTATATGTCATTTGATTTAATCTCCTAGGAACATGGATATATGTAATGTAATCAAAGAATCATTCTAAGATACGTACCCTAAGGAAACGTTGGAGTAAAGTAGGATCATAAATTCAATAAACCCCATTTAATTGGGACCCAACCAGTTGAGCATCTAACTAGACCCGAAGGTGAGAGATACCATGGAACAAAGCCTCACGAAACAACTTTATCACTACGTTGTACTCGGCAACATTGTTTGTAGAATCACCTAGACAGATACCTCAAGAAGATAGAAACTGGACTTCATGCGTGAAAATCACCCAAGCTGCGGAAGAAAGCCTCCGAGTGTGTCAACTAGATTTGTCCGCGAACCCAAAGAACACCTCTAATTCACTTGACATCTACCACAGTGAAAAATATTACATAAATAACGACACATACATAAAACTAAAAGACAAAAACGAATTGTATAAGAAATATACATATGTACAAGAAGTCACCCAGGCGACCAACCTATGAGTAATACTTCTTTAGGTAGAGCCCATTTCTAGGCTCCGCCAAAGCATTTCCCTCAAAGTCAACCAGACAATAAGATCCCTTCTTTAAGACTTCTTTCACAATGAAAGGTTTGAACCAGATGGGTTTGAACTTGCCTGCCCCCAGGGGATCCTTATCTTGGTCGTAGACCAGGACAAGGTCACCTTCGGTGAAAATATGAGGGCAAACAGACCGATCATATTGACACTTGACTCATTGCTTCTGAGACTCGTTAGCCAAGGCTGCATCACGATTTTTCTCATCGAGTTGCTCAAGATATAATAGGCATTCCTCAAGTGGTGAAAATGTGAGAAACTAGTGGCAGTCTTTACAGACGTTCGGTAGGCCCATAACTATGAGTACAACATCAAATGCCAATTTGACTTCACAGAATTGATCATTCGTTGCAGAATAGTCTTGAGGGACTTATTCACAGCTTCCACCTGACCATTCTCTTGTGGGTAGTAGGGTGATGAATTCTCTTTCCTCAACCCAAGATTTGATGTTAACTCGGACATCATTTTGTTCTGGAAGTGACTGCCATGGTCAATGACAATCTCCTTCGTGATGTCGAAACTTGCTACTATCTGGTTAAAAATGAAGAGATTTGTTGTTTCACCATCATTGTTAAATGTTGGCATAGCCTCGACCCAATTTTTGAAGTAGTCTACCGTTACGATGATATAACGATGCCCCCTCGATGAATCTAGGTGACATGTGGTAAAAAAAATCCCCCACTTGGTGAAAGGACCTACAACAATGACAAGAAACATGGGAGTAGGATGTGCCCTCATCTTTCGAGAGAAGATCTGACATGGGTGGCACTTCTTGACTGACTCAATGCAATCCTTAAATAACGTAGGCCAAAAGTAACCGCCTCATAGAATATTTTGGGTTGTTACCAACCCAGACAAATGACCACCAAATTCTCTAGTGTGGAAGTCGTTAAGAACGAGTTTTGCTTCCTCATGTATAAGGCACCAATGAAGAATAAAATCTACACCTTGACGATACAAAGTGTCATCGAGTATGAGATAGTTTTGTGCCTAATGGAGAATTCATTGACGCTCATCGTGAGAAGCATAAGCGGGGCACTTCAAATTCTAGAGATAGACTAGTATATCTCCATACCAAGCATCCGAAGATGCGATCAGAAAAAGATCACCTTTAATAGGCGATTCTTTGGGAATAACATCACCTGATTCAATCAGAAGTTCCAAAATAAGTTCCGCAAATGCCAAAAACTTTTTGGATTTCGTGGAAACAAAATACAAGTCAAATTTTTGGAGGATAAAAATCCATCTACTGATCTTTCCGCCAATGACTCATCGTGTCAACACATATTGAAACAGATTCACAATGACAATGATGGTGTTCTTGAAAAGAAATATATAATGACGGAACCATTGGACAACATGCACTACTGCTAACACAAGATTCTCAACATGGGAGTAGTTGAGTTTTGGTCCAATCAGGCATCAACTCAGGTAGTAAATCACATTCTCTTCGAGTAGATCGTCCTCGTGAACCAAGACCATACCGATGGTTGAATCTGCAATGACCAAGTAAAATAAGAGATATTTATTATAATTGGGAGGCGGGAGTAGAGGGGAAGATGTAAGGGTGTGTTTCAACACTTCGAAAGAGCGTTGAGTGGATTTGTCCCAACAGAAAAGGACTCCCTTTTTCAGTAAATGCATGAACCCTTTAGTGATCTCGACATAGTTTGTGATAAAATGCCTAAGAAAGTTCTCTTTCCCCTATAATCTTTGAAGCTAAAGGACTGTGCATGTTGGAGCCGCCCTTGTTTTTCACCTCACGCAATTTTCAATTTTTGATACTTGAGATCTAAAGTGGTTTTTCTTTTCCTTCCGAAGTCTTAAAACTCTGAAATCTTGTCGCCTAGATAGCAATGCTTTTTCACTTTCAAAAAAGATCCATTTTTCGCAAGTATGTTTTCTCTTTTGTTTTATTTCGGGATATCACAAGCCGAATACTTCAATCTTTGAATTCATAAGTCCCGAGACGCGAAACTGGGAATTCGTTTTTTGTTTTTTCGCGCAATACATTAACTAAGGTAAAACTTTTAACTCATGAGTATACATTTTCGGGAGTTCACGCCTCGGCATTCGTCGAGCCTAATTTTTTGGTTTTACAACCCCGAGAGCCGAGAACACGATAACTTTTGTGATAACCTTGGTCAAGGATTAAGGTTAAAAAACTAACCTTGGTTAAATTTGGTTCTCGGCACCTCACCACTCGGTACTTTCTTTCATAGAGTTAAGGTGTCCAAAACCCTGATTCATGAAGTTGCGACACGATTATAGAAAGATTAATTAGTCGCCTAATCTAAGATTTCCTTCTCATAATTTGAGCCTTAATTATCGCCACATCGCGATGTCGCGACTCGGCATATCATTCTCCCAAAAGTCTGTGTTCGAATTCTCGAGTCGCGATATGATGAATAAATTAATTATATAATTAAGGATGCACCAAATCACGGTTACTATTAATTAAGGTAAAATCGGCACTCGCAATCTCGCGAGTTGAAGAGTCAAAATGTGAAAAGGAAATTCACGATGCAGCGAAAAGCGAGAAAATTCTTTAAGTCGTTAAGATTTGAAATTTTAAATTAAACAAGATACATCCCGCACTTCGAGGTTGGCACACTTCACGAGGTAGCTACTTGCTCTCCATAACCCGACTACCTGTCAAGCCTCCGAACATTGATGACATTAATGAATAATTAGGGTAAATCCATGAATAAATAAGATTGGATTTATGCAATAAATTTGTTTCCATTTGCGATTTGACAGATTTATTTCAAATATACGAGAGTCTCATTCTAGTTTAACATTTCTCATAAGCGCACAGATCTCACCTTTCTCCGAGCAAACTAATTTCTGCATGTATACACAGGTCTATCACAAAAGAGCGAAAAATCAAGCTTTATCCATGGCTCCACAGAAAGCTGCGAAGGCAAAGGTCGAAATCGCAGCGCAGGGTTCCGACACTGTTGTTGATACTTCACCTCGGACTGGCGGCTCAGTACCCAACTGGTCGTTTGTTTCAAATGTTCTTCAATCTGAATTGGTGAATTACTCAGACTCTGATGACAATGATAATGAAAAATACGACTTGAACACGAAGTACAAGATATTTGTTCAGTCGGGAATGCACCTGGTTGCAACCAGACCACGATTGTTCCCATACTACGACATGATCCGATGGGCATTGGATCACGTAGACCTACCCACCAGAACTATCATAAGTGACCAATGGACCACAGTCGGAACTTTCAGACCAGAGCATATCCAAAACATGTACAATCTCCCAGCAACTTCTGAATACACATATAATGTTGAATTCCTGGAGGAATTCAAAAAGAAGGAGTGCGCAGAATATGACAAAACTATGCCAGGTTTGATAAAGGATTGGGTCTCGTGCTCCACGACATTTAGAGCGAATGACAAGGGCGTGTATTCAATTGCTTCGCTGGAGCCATAATATATGTATGTGGCAATGATGACATGTCGACTATTCGAAAGGGAGGATACTTCGCATTTCTACATTACGTGGGTACCTCTCATATTTCGGGTAGCGGAAGGTTGCTCATTTAATTGGGCAAAAATACTCTCGGATAGTTTGTTCAACCGGATTACAGAGTACAGGGAGTAGAAAGAAGCCAGGGGACCATCCGCATTCTTCATGTCTGCATATATCATAAACACGATATGCTCCATGACACCTTTCCCTTTGATGAATTGGGCTTGGAGCCCAACCCAAGAAAAAATTGTGCATGAATATCACGATAAATTGCGGGAAAATAAAGCAAATGAATTTATTTATGAGATTTTCAACTGGGTGATGGTGCCCCTGCACATCGCCATTTTTGGTCATTCGCCACCTCGCATCTCAGATAGCATTGCTACAAATTTGAGTCGTATCGCGGACTGGTACGTAGAAGCAGAGTTCTCCTATTTTAGAGGTTTCGGAGCTGTTGTTCCTCCGCTTGCGCTACCACTGTTCAGCCCCGACAAGCTGGCCTGTCGCGAGATTGCCCGACAAACAGTGATTGACGGAGTGAGTAAAGAGCTTAAAGCATCATCGAAGAAGCTATGGTCGTTTTTCCCCGTTCGGCTAAATTCTTATTCTTTATTGGATTTTGGACATGCTAAGGCTGAGGCTGCAACCTTAGAAGACTTGAGTTTGGTCTCTATTGAGTACAAAGAGCATGATCCTCAGAGAATCGTAAGCACCCATTTGGAAAATTGTGGATTGAAGAAGTTTGAACATGAGTGTTCACCCTCGGATGATATTTTTCGAGGGGCCAGGTCCTATGGGGAAGTGCTAGTTCGAATCAGATCTTTAGCACTCGAAGACATGGCCTCAGTCTTAAAGTTTCAAGAGCATAGAAAAAGATGTATCCCCGTTGTGTTAGGAGGTTTGGGTCTTTCCAAGGATAAAGAGAAGGAAGCTGAAAGTTCTGAGGGCCAAACTTCTAACCCCAAAAAACGTCAGGAAGGGGAGCAGGAGAAGAATCCCGAACAGGAGAATAATCCCGAGCAGGAGAAGAATCCCGAAATAGAAGAGGAGAATACTGACCCACCCAAGGAACATAGTCTAGAGGTGGAAGTAAGAAACACAGACCCGCCAAAGATTCAGAATCCAGAAACTGAGACGATGACCTCTGATCCTCCAAAGTTGCAAGACTCACTCGTCACACCAGGAAAGGCGGCGAAGCAGGTCGGGGAACCCATCACCTCTGTCACACCCTTGCAGTCGACACAGGGAGATGTTAGCAAGGGATGGATATTTGGTGAAGAACTGAAACCTACAAGGGCAGAGGAACTCCCTCCTAATGAGTTCTTTTTTGACAAAAAGAGAAAAGCTATAGAGAAGCGAGAATTTTATCAAGAGGGAGAGTCCACTGTTAGAAAATACAAAATCATGACAGATGGCAAGAGAAAGAAAAGTGACCAGCTTGCTACTGAAATCACTGGAACACCGGGCGCCTATGCTTCGGCAAATCAATTCTCGGTTGGGCAGATGAATCTCCAATTAAAAAGAAAGAATCGCCTCATCAGGACCCTCGAGGCCAGGTTAGCTACAGCCACATAAAATGCCAAGGGCCAGGCCAACATAGTGATGGAACAGGCTAGATTGGCTGATAAAAATGAGATAGAAACGCTCAAAATCAAGCTAGAGCAAGCAAATTCAGTGATCCGAGATGGTCGGGTACAGGCAAGTCAGCAGAGGAGTATGATCACAGGGTTACAGGCTCAGTTAGAGGTTGTCGAAAGAAAAATGATCGACGTCGAGGAGTTTAAATCCCGAGCGATCGATATCAGGGGCAGGATCTCTTCTGTACAACAAAGTCTGTTAGAAAAAGTGGGGGAGATCCAAGAAGAGTGTGTGCTAATGCATCGTATTTCAGAAAATCTGACTGTCAAATAAAGGAACGCAGAGGCTGCTCGGGTCGCTTTCCAAGGGGCGGTGATAGCTACCAACAACAGATTTTCGACAGGTTCTCCAGGACTCACCATCGTTGAACAAACACGAGTTAATATTTTGTTATAAGATTGGGAACATAATATTACCTTAAGCAAGGAACAGGCTCAAAAAGTGACCAGTTCATTAGAAAAAAATTTCAATGCTATTGATGGTGAGTTGTTAGGGATGGAGAGTGGAGGTGACTCTCAGACATTAATACAAATGAATGTAGATAAGATTTCCCTCGATCTCAAGGAGAAGAATGAAAGAGGTATAGCGGATGTCTCTAAGATGGACAGGGTAGACATGGCTCAAGTTGATAAACATTTGATTCAACCGAGCGCACAACTCAGCACTTTTGACATCATTAATGCACAAATAGGTGATAAACTTCCACAGTTGGCCCGAGAGTGCTACTTCGCCGAGGCCAGCTGTCAAGTGGAGCCTTCACAAATTTTATCCCAGTTTATGGACAAATGTATTATATGCACCGAATCCATGCAAAGACAAGCACCTGGCACCTTTTGAAAACAGAGTAGAAGAGATGGAGTGATTTTGTTCCTTCCAGCTGTCAAGCGGAGCCTTCACAACTTGTATCTCAGTTTGTGAACAAATGTATCATATGCACCGAATCACTCAAAGACAAGCACCTGGCACTTTTTGAAAATAGAGTAGGAGAGGTGGAGTGATTTCGCTCCTCTCATTTGTAACTGCATTAATGAAACCATTAAGTTTCTAAAAGAGGAGAAAAATTTGTATAAATAGATGACCAAAAGAAGAACAAGGGGCTGGACTTTTTTGGAAAGGATTGTAATAGAGTTTTTGCATTCAAGAAGTTAATAGAAGGAAATTAGAAGACTCTCGATTCCGTCACGACTCAGTTGCAAGTTTGTTTCGTTATGTTTCTTGTTTCATTTCATTTTCACTCTTCATAATTGATGTGTATCACTATAATTTAGTACGACCACTACTATAGTGAAGGGATTTCATATTTCTGTAATTTTTTCTTGTCTTTCCTCTACACCAACTATCAGTAGGTGTAAGACCAATTTGCATTTACAGAATTTTATATTCGTTTACACTATGTCAATTATTTCTATGTCAATTTCTTCTTCTGTGTATGTGTGAGTTTTCTA
>JZKD02S1966883.1:69908-81577 GCA_000966675.3 Picea glauca
TCTATAGCTAGCCTAATATCTTAATTTAAAACAAAGCTAAATTATACAGAGAGATCCCTCTCTGGAGCTGGAAGGGCTAGATCCCAGCTCTAAAAGTGGTTGGTTAAGGTTACCTCTGTAGATTTCTTCTTTTTCAACCTCTAGGAAATTTACCGAGTGCTAACAAACTGGAGCATAGGTGCCTAGAAAAAAAATTGTTTCGTTGGCCTCCTGCCAACCCCTAAAAACTAACGTTGAAGCATAGTCCATCCACTAGACTCAACGAGTCTATCCATGGGTGTCTTGCCATTTTTTCTAATATGGCTATGCTCCTCTAGCATTAGTATGGCTTCTCCAGCCATGGGTGTCTTGCCCTTTTTTCTAATATGGCTCTGCTCCTCCAGTTGTGCCATCAAATTTCCAATGATTTGGAAACCATTCAAGCATTCTTGTGAAGGATACTCGCTTGTGAAGGAGGTGATATTTGCGGTTGTTGCAAAGTTGTCAAAGCGGTGTGAAGGCAGTGGAGGGTTGTTGCAGAGTTGTCAAGGAGGTGTTAAGGCAATGGAGGTTGAGGAAAAGGCAGTGGCTTGTCAGTGGCTTGTCAGAATTGTTTAAATCTCTCACATAAGCGAGATAAATGTATGCCAGGCATTGGTCATCCTAAGTTCCATAAACTTAATTTATCTAGCATAACAAAAAAAATGCATATACATTATGCTGGCAGAGTTTATCAACTTAGGTTATAATATGGAAAAAATGCATCTCCACAACTTAGGTTATAATATGGAAAAAATGCATCTCGACAATAAAAGGTGAAATTTATTAGCCAATTACCCTTTTATAAAAGAAATTTATTTATTACAGAAAAGTAAATATTTCATTTTACTTATATATAACTTTGGAAAGCACAAAAATAATAATGAAAAACAAACTAATAGCAATTAACAATAAATCAATCGTTAAAATCCTAACCTTCGAACAGGGACTAATAATACAAAGGGAACCTCAACATAAATATATATCATAAAATATAAAACTAGAATAGTACTAAAACTTATAAGAATATTAAAGTAATAATACAAACGAAATCTCAACATAAGTATATATCGTAAAGCATAAAATTAGAATAGTACTAAAAACTTATAAGAATATTAAAGTAATAATACAAACGAAATCTGAACATAAGTATATATCATAATGTATAAAACTAGAATAATACTAAAAACATCACATAAGATATTAAAATATTAAAGAAATGATATATAAAAAAAATATAAGAACATTAAAGTAATAAATATAAACGAATCTTAACATAGGTACATAGGTATATATCATAAAGTATAAAAAGTAATAATATAAAAGAATTCTTAAAAACATCACATAAGATATAAAAATATTAAAGTAATGATATATAAAAAAAATATAAGAACATTAAAGTAATAATATAAACGAATCTTAACATAGGTATATATCATAAAGTATAAAAAGTAATAATATAAAAGAATTCTTAACATAGGTATATATCATAAAGTATAAAACTAACTAGAATAGTACTAAAAACATCACATGAAACCAAAAATGACCCATAAATCTCTTGCAAAGGAATTATACCTTATTATTAATTAAGCAACATAAGAACAAATACAAAGCGCTCTATGGAATCCATTGAAATATATTAATAAATTTTACATACCATTTACAAAATGAAAACATCACATGAAACCAAAAATAACCCATAAATCTCTTGCAATAGAAAATGAATTATACCTTATTATTAATTAAATAATAACCAACATAAGAACAAACACAAAGCGTTCTATGGAATCCATGGAAATATATTAATAAATTTTACATACCATTTACAAAATGTCATTTTTTTTTGGTATAATATTGATTATTAATAAATTTTACATACCATTTACACCTAAGTCGGTGCGTACGACCTGCGTACAACCCAAAGGGACACCAACAACCACCACCAAGCTCTAGATGTGAATTAACTGCTAAAGTGTGTATGACCTCATGACTTTTGAATTTTTGTTGAGTATGGTTGTCTAGTGGCCAACAACTTCAAAATCACCAAATCATTATTCTTCAAATGCAGAGTTACAAACTTAGCTTGATAATTGCAACATATAGAACATAAAAGCCATCCATTCTCAAATGGATGATGGATGTTTTTTAATGTTGGTATTCACTCAATGGTAAGGGAACATGCTTTTTTTAATAAGATGATGAATGTTTTTTTCAGTGTTGGTATTCAGAACATGTTTTTTTTCAAATAAGAACCATGAGACATATGCTTTGAAATTCTTCATATCTAACTATGAAAAGACAACTAGCCACAACAATCTTTCAAATTTTAGTGGCCAACAATTTATGAAAATGTTAGTTTCTAGAAAAATAGGCTAGAGATTTCCATTGAAATAACCATCCAAGCAAAAATTGCATTTTACTATGCATAATTCTCTCTCATTTATATAATGAACAAAGAAAGGAGTTTGGTTTTGAATTATGGCGTAATATCAAAAATGAAATCCATATTATTAGATAGAATAATTAAAGCACATCATAAGACATGAAATTTTACCCTGGAAATTAAATGGGAAAACCAAGTTTGAATGGTTAATTGACTTTCCATTTGACAATCTTTGGTACAATGCAATTTATGGCTTTCTCTATGCATCTTACTTTCTTGGCCAACAAAAATCTCTTTGAGAGTGAAAGTATAGGAACAAATAAGGCGAGGTGGGTAATGGGAAGGCCAAAGGGCATGACCTTTCATCTCCCATTCCTAAGTCTTCTCTCTCTTATTATTATTTTTTCTTTTCATTTATCTTTTTTTTCTCTCTTTTGTTTTATTTACTTTTACATTTACATTGTCTTTCATAGTTTATTTAATCTTTATTAATTATTGAATTACATTGCAGGTACCGAGTCTTATGCCTGTTTGCTTGTTTGGATCCATTTCAGATCATGGACTTTACGAGTGGATTATATGACCAAGGGGTCCATTTGATAAGTTATTATTAAAATACAATTTATGTATGTTATTGACTATACCTACATATATGAAGAGTGAGGTTCAATTGCATATGTCATATTTGATGTTGTTACTCTCATTATGGTAATGATTCAAACAATTTATTTTTTCTTTTGTGAGTTACATGCTTTGTTTTAGATCAACATCCTGGACGAGCGTTATAGGTTTAATCATTTTGTTAGTGATTCAAGTTATAACTTTAAGTTGTGTTAATGTTTTTTCATAATCGTTGTTGTAAATAAGGGTGTTCCCCATATTATATATGTATATTGTATTAAATGTTTTCTAAGGAAAACTTGGTGGGGAAACCCAACCGATGCTTTCCCACATTCGTGGATGCCATCTCTAGAAAATTTATCGATATGCACAAGTGCACCTCACCCTGGAGGATTCAAACTAGGCCCAAGTTGACATGGAACTAGCCAAATGGTCGACAAGAATAACGACACTTGATAGAGCTAACCCCTTCGACTATATATCTTATCATTTTTTAAATACAATTAACCAATTATTGATTTTATGGGTGATGTATTCTTTACTTGGATTTGCAGATATAATTCATCCTTAAGTATGCAAGCATCCTTTCTCTTTTCCTTTCTTTAAGATCTTAGTTTTGGATTATTTCTATTTTTGTAGTAGCAGTTCCATTTTGGGTATTAAAGCATTAAACTTTGACTTAGTCTATATTGATCATGGGAGGGAACTTGGTTAACCTTGATCACCCAATTAGGTAGGCACACCAATCCTCATAATAATCTAACCTTGTAGCAAAAGGACCCTCTTTCTAGCAACAAATCTTATATGAATTGGACAAAAGTTCATGCATGATTAAAGTTCCACCATGATCCAACTTTTGTGGATGATCGAATGATGCCTTTAGGGGTTTTGTCTATTTTGAATCGATTTAAATGCTTGAAAAAAAAAATCAAAGTTTGGGATTGGTGATTATTCTGTTCTTATATAATTGGATTCCAACAACTATGGGGAAGTTTGTTAAATGATTACACATAATACAAGATATTGTTGATGTGCATTGATGACTTGGAGTTGGAGTGGTGCATCAAATAACATATTGATTTGGGATTTGAATCATGCACTCAACTTTAGTTATGCTCTTTATCTTGGATACAACCTAATAAAAGATTGAGACACGCTAAAAAGTCTATGATACACAGATCATCTAGACACTATTATATATATATATATATGATACACAAGCATGCCTCTTAAACATAGAAACACTTAAGGATTATGCAAATTAAAATCAAATTAATCATCTTTAACTTGTGCCAAAGTTTACAAATAATTGTAAAATTGTTGTAGAACTTTAACCTCATACAAAATACATTTCTATTCAAGATAGAGAATCCAACTATACTTGACTAAGCAACATTCCATATGTAAATGACAACTCACTTCAGAGTCTAACTTAGTGTAGGGTGTTTAAACCTCCACTATGTGTATGATACTTAAACATGGTATCTCAAAGAGCTTATAAATATACCTCTAAACCAAATACTAAACCAAATACATCCCCTAAGTAAAACTACTACTACCCTCAATTGACATGAACATGTCCCAAGGGGATGTGAAAGTGGTTGTGAAAGTGGTTGAAACTAATGTGGACTTGAGCTTAACTTGTGTTTGGGCTAAATCCTAGTCCACATGTTACAACACTAAACGTGGAGTGCACAACTCCCCATACAACATAAGAAATAAGAAATAATGGACCAACTACCTTCCTTCGTGGATCGTGCCTTCTACATACAAAATAGCAAGACACATTCTCATGTAATATACGACACTTGCTTTTTGGCAACCGAACCTATTTCCTACCATCCGCCCTTCGAAGGACAAGGGATACTATTTAACTATAGCTTTACCTAAATTAGGTGTAAAGCTTTACTTCTTCCCTAAATAAATTAAAAGGTGAAGATCTCTCATTTTAGAGGATTGGCCATTTTTCGTATACTCGCATCGGGCAGATGGAGACCATATATTCATTGCCTTATAGGTGCAAAAGGTAAACTCACTCAAGTTTTTAAATAAGTTTAGGGGTAAAATGTAATAAAGTTTAAGAGAAATTTGAAGATAATGTTTTTATAGTATTGAGAGGTGTATTTCATATTATAGTATGGGATAAATTGTGATGAATAAGACGTTGACTTGGAAAAAATAAAATTGATATGTATTTAAATTTATTGAAAAGTTGGAAAGTTGAAGTTCAAATGGAAAAAACCATGACAACTGAACAGGAGGTGGTCAAAGCTACTATCAGATGGGTTCCAAGCGTCAACAACACTCGCACAAGGGAGACTAAATACTGGAAAATTGTTAAATTGGGTCGAATGTTGCAGACAAGAGAAAATTCCCATAATACAATCCATTTGCAATTGGATGGCTTGCATCTATGTAATACTCCAGGTTGACCCAAATTGTAATTGTACAACTGTTTTATAGGTTGGTGAGCGAGGATATTATAGACTAGAGTGTCTATATGATTATTAGGTTGGAGGGCCTAGATGCTAAAAGGATAGTGATCCTATCATTATAAGATGTAATCACACTTAGATATTAATTAAAATACATCATTGTTGCAGACCAACCAAACAAAAGAGTATGAGGGGATAAACTCCACTAGAAAGGGAAATGGGGGCTAAGAGTCTAAGGTTAAGGGGCTAAGTCAAGGGACTTAGGCCTAGGAATAAAATAATATTATTTCTAAGTCATAAAGTCATATAACATTATGTTATCGTAAGTTCCCAAAGAAAGGGAACAAATTACATGAAGGGGACAAAGTTAGTCCCTTATGTGCTAAGTGTCACATAGGGCACATGCATATATAATTGTGGATAACTGTAATTTCAGGGATCATTCCATCATTCGTACCTAGAAGTCATACTCTGCAGTGGTACCTATACTTGGGGAAGCTTTAGAGTGGATTAGGGGGAAGAGATGGGTTGTTAGGCCCATGTGTTATTGAAGAGGTGGGTTGTTAGGTCCATGTGCTATTGAAGAAGCAGGTTGTCAGGCCCATGAGGATTTCTCTCCAGGTGAGAGAACTACTGGGAATTGTATTCTCAAGGTGCCAAGCTATAGCTATAAGGCTCTGAGACTTCCTGTTTGGCCTATTGTTGAAGCCTTGGAAGAGAAGTGAGGAAATCGAAGGACTGTTGAGTAGAGAAGGGACACACTTTTTGGGGTGGGACATGCATGTGGGGAATGAGGGACTGTAGGCTGTCAGCCATAGTTGGCACCTTAGTTTGGGTATTTTGGTTATTGACCGATCTTAGCCTGGCTTAGGATTCTTTTGCCCTGGTGGAATTTTAGCCCCATCTCGGGGGTGACCCACTGTTGAGAGTTATGAGGAGTGCGGTTTATGGTTGGGAGGAATGTGGAAGGTCTGCACGTAGTTAGTGACTTATTTATACAAGTTCTGTGTTTGTTAATTATTGTGTGCTTATACATCCCTTTTCTAATATGGGTATTTGTTGTTTTAATTATACTTATGTATATATGTTGTTAGAATTGCATAAAACTGTATAATTTTGTACATATGCAGAGTTTTCTGTAATTTCAATGATATCAAAGTTTGGAATTTTCGCTCAGGGATAGGGATGTTACAATCTGCTTCTCAGGGAAGCTCTTTCTTGCCTCTTGTCCTCCTCCAACACAGTCATGACTGCCTCTGCCCCCAAAAGCACGGCCCACTCTGCTCTTGATCCATCCACCTTAGGACCCGATAGAAGTTTCTCATGCTTCGTGACCAACAACTATCCTTGTCTGAATTTCCAATGAATAACATAACAATAAATAGTTACGGAGTCTCCTCCACTCCTCATATCTGCTACTATATTGTTTTTCTAGCTTTAAAGACTCTTTTTAAAGACCTCCTGCAAACTAAATGGACATAAAACTTATTCATTTGTTGCTGGTATGGTTGCCCTGGCAGTAGGCCAACAACAAAGCTTTTTTGTATGTATGTTACTATGCTAAAATAATAAAATTTTGACAATGTGATTACAAAATAAAATAAAAATTATTTTAGTATTAATTTAATAAATATTTAGTGTGATTCCTCGAATGGGGTAATATGGTGCTCAACATGAAAATTAACCTGGTGTGCACTAGCTTCGACACCCGGTGGCCTGCACTCCAAGCGAGACAGGTGGATGACGTCTGGTATAATTCACTAGCCAGAGGAATTAAATTGTCATCCTCCATGTTGCGTGCAAGTGTGGTGCTCTGGTTTCAGGTACTAGTGAAAGGAAAGGTTTGAATAACTCGCTTCTGTCAACAACAAGTATGGCCAACATGCGCAGGTGGGCATGCATGTGGGAATAACAGTCCAAGGAACAGGGAATGCCCAGATAATAGAGGACCGCTTGAAGCTAATTTTTTAGATGAGGAGTGAATTGGCTTATCAAAAATTTGGAACGAAGATTGATAAAAAGGTAGATTTGTTGCTCGACATTTGCTCCAATTCTCAGCAGTGCCAGCAGGCCTAGGAGGTGCCAAGCCAAAATGTCATCGTTCGAGAATGGCCAATTTCGGTTCAACTACGCCAAATGAACAACCATTCAAACTCTCTAACCAATTTTATTTCAATGCTAGTCTGTTAAGTTTTAGTGGATATTAATCATCATCATCATAATATTTATTTGATAGTTTATGTTCGGCAATCTACCCATAAAAATTGTATAACTTTTTCAATTTTTGCCCTTTATGATTCCTTTTCATTTTGACTAATCTTGAGCTTGGGTCGGTTTCCTTTGTTGGCTACCCAAACACAAAGAGACTATGATTGTACTCTGTTTAGGTAATGCAATTTTCTAACCTAAAAAAAAATAATGCTATCAAATTTTTAGAAATATACATTTTTTAATAATAATAATAATAATTATATCAAAATTTGATTTCTTTTAATATTTGATAAAATCTATAAAATCTAAAAGTAAATGAATTTAAATTTGAAATCAAATAAAAATCATAATTTTTAAATTAAATTATTGATAATTTAAATTTGAAATCAAATGAAACATTTAAATTTTAAAATAATAACTTAAGAAAGAGAAACACTAAGTTACATATATATATAAAAAAATGTTTTATGTGAATCATATTTAGCATTAAATTTTATTATGCATGGATAAAAATGTTTGCCATAGGCCTTTTTTTAGTTTTATAGAGCGTTGGCTATGTTTACCGTAGTAATCTTAGTAAATTCAGTTAGTTGATTAAAAAATCAATAGTTGATCTTTTAAATTGAAACAAAATAACTAGTAACAACTATGAATATTCGGGTTCATGTTTGAACGTGACTGTTAAACTATTTCTGCAAATATGTTAAGAAATACAGTGTCTCCTTATTGGGTATTGAACATTGACATGTATACATGTTTTCCAATTGAACATTGACATGTATACAAGTTTTCCAAATTTTTTTGGGACATCTTTCCACTTAGTCAAGTGGTGTAGGGTTAGTGAAGTTTTTGTTGAAATTTAGTTTTGAAATTCATTATAATCGGTTATAAGAATTGTGTCCCTTTCTTAATCAAAGTTGTTTAAGTTATACAACCACCTCGGGGATCTTATGCCAATTTCGTGCAACCGTGTTTTCTTTTCTTAATATTCCTCTCCCCGCCCCCCACACCGACAACTCAGGTCAATTGAAAGAGTAAAGTATGGGCCATTCGGCGATAAGGATGTGGAAAGAGTTGTATATTAGAATAATATGCATACAGTATTTGGTAAGGACATTGTCATAGATTATTTAACCATCTTAGGAATAATATGCATACAAGACTTGGTAAGGACATTGTCATAGATTACTTAACTATCTTAGGATAAGTCACTTTATATATATATATATATATAGTTGGGTGTGATTGTTAGTTTTTGTCTATTCATAAGTATTGGGGAATGGAATTCATAAGTATTAAGGAATGGAATGTAATTAAATTTTGATCAAACCAAGCTTTGACTAAACGATGTTCTTGGCTTAATGATTAAAGTTAACTATGTTAAGTGGCACTTGATTATAAGTAGAGGTTGTCATTAGAAGATTAGGTTACACTCCTTTTATTACGATATTATGCCCTATGTGATCATAGAGAAATGATGATAGTGATCGACTTTCGAGGACTGAACATTATACTATTAGTTATTAGAGTTAAGTACTTTTTCCTCTTTGCAGTGGGGTTCCTCTTAGTAACTTGGTTTCACCACTTAAATATTGTGTCGAGTGATTTTATGCTTGGGTAAAGGCTCTCACCATCAAGGGTGAATAGGTAATTCCCCGTAGGAAGGGTCTTCTAGTGAGATCTTTGATCAGAGCTAAAAAAATTCATTAGATGGTTTTTTTGAGATAGGAGAATAGCACATAATTGATGTTGGAAGCCTTTGGAGGTCTCCAAGATTTATCCCTATCAAGAGAATTTTCTAGATTTTAGGAGGAGGTAGACAACACAAATGCTAGACTTATTATCCCTTGTTTGAAGGATGAAGTAAAATTCATCATCAAGGATAATAGAAGTCAAATTATTTCCATGAATTCTATAGGAGTGTTACCATTTGCAATATTCTTGTTACAATATATTATGCAGAAGAGAAAATATCTAGGAGGCAATGACATAATAATAATGATATATCCAAAAAAATATCATAAGAACACCATAATAACACTAGAATAATCACCGGGAAGAGCAAATTTAGTATGATATCAATGTTCACTTGCCTCTTCGAGGGGGAAACCTCCAACAGAGTAGAGCTCTATTACAATAATCTCCAATACAAGATATCCAATGCCTCATTCTCTTATTTATACTAAGTCTACCTTCTAAGGAAACTTCTAGAGGAATATCTTTTTAGAAGTGGAAGCTTCTATTAGGTCTTCTTACATTGACTTATTCTTCTTTATTTATTAGGCCTTATTAACTAATGTTGGCCTTTATTAAATAGAAAACAATCCTACTAACTAATGACTCATGGAGAGGGGTTAGGATCGGATCCTAACATGTCCTCCCCCTTCAAAAGAAGCCTTGTCCTCAAGGTTGCAGGTGCGGAAACTGTTGAAGTATTCACAGGTCACCTTCTCTGGTGTTGTGTCCTTCCACTTGATCAACACTTCCTTGATAGTGCGGCCACGCAACTAACGTTCACAATTATTGAGGACTGCTTTTGGTTGGAGCCACAGGGAACCTTCTTCATCTGACTCCGACAAGATGGTTTGGACTCTGCAATTCTATCCCACCACTTTCTTCAGACAAGAAACATGGAACATCAGATGGATTTTGGAAGTAGAAGGAAGGGCCAATTTGTAAGCCACAAAACCAATACGCTTGATGATATGGTAGGGTCCATAAAACTCAGGTGCCAATTTGTGATGTCCCTGATCTTTGAGAGATGTTTTCTTGTAAGGTTGGAGCTTGAGAAACACTTGATCACCTTCCTGAAAAACCCTTTCTGAATGATGTCAGTATTCATGTTGCTTCATGCGATTTTGGGCCATGTGGAGGTTATCCTTCAGATCCTCTAGAGTGGTTGTACGACCTTGCAACATTGTATCAATAGATTGGAACTTGGATGTTCTAGGAAGATAGGTAATGATTGTTGGTGGCCTTTGGCCATACACTGCTTCACATGGGGTCATTTTAGTGGTTGTATGATAGGAAGTATTGTAACACCATTCTTCCAAGGGAAGCCACTGCATCCACTAGTGTTTTTTGTTTGAAGAAAAACAACGGAAGTAGGTTTCCAAATATTTTTTGACTACTTCCATTTGGTTGTCAGACTGGGCATGACAAGTTGTGCTCATGTTTAGTTGGGTGCCTTTCAATTTAAACAATTCTTGCCAAAATGTTCTGGTGAAAGTTGGTTCACGATCAGAGACAATAGAGGTTGTCATGCCATGTAGCTTGAAAATATGATCAAGGAAGACTTGTGCTATGAGTGCCGGTGTGAAAGGGTGAGGTCAGGGGAAAAAATGAGCATACTTGGAGAGGTGATCAACCACCACCATGTTGACAGACTTGTTCCCGACTTTAGGAAGGCCCACTATAAAATCCATGGAGATTTTTGTCCACAAAGAAGCTAGAATGGGTAAGGGATGTAGGACGCCTCGAGACTTGACCGTTTCACCTTTATTACATTGGCACACCTCACATTCTGTGACAAATTGAAGTATATACTTCTTCATGACTACCCCAAAAAAAGAATGACGAGCATGAGCATATGTAGTTTGGAAGCCCAAATGACCTGCTATAGATGAGGAGTGCAACTCATTTAAGAACATGGGATTGAGTGCTAAGGAGGGTGGGAGAACCAGGTGATCCTTATATCATAGAATACTATCCTTCCAAGTGTATCTAGTAGGAGGATTACGGTCCTCTTGAAGACACTGAATTAATTTGGAGGTAGTTTGGTGCGTTAGCCACTCTTGGCGCACTTATTCAATCCAATTAGGGACTGATAAGTATAAATCAAAGAGGGAGTCGTCCTCCTCATGTTGTCTTGACAATGCATCTGCTACTTGTTGGGACTCAGAAATGTCGTATTTTCATCCACCTTTCCCTTCACTATTCCTTACATTTCATCGCCCAATTAAACCTTTGTCATATCATTTTCATAAATACATTTGGGTTTC
>JZKD02S1966883.1:110857-127242 GCA_000966675.3 Picea glauca
AAAGTGTTGGGTGCGATTGTTAGTTTTTGTCTAATTAACATCCATAAGTATTAGGGAATGGAATGTAATTAAATTTTGATCAAACCAAGCTTTGACTAAACGGTTTGCTTGGCCTAATGATCACAGTTAACTATGTCAAGTGACACTTGGCTACAAGTAAAGGTTGTCATTAGAAGATTAGGTTACACTCCTTTTATTATGATATTATGCCCTATGTGATCATAAAGAAATGATGATAGTTCGACTTTCGAGGACTGAACACTATACTATTGGTTATCATAGCTAAGTACTTTTTCCTCTTTGCAATGGGGTTCCTCTTAGTAACTTGGTTTCACCACTTAAATATTGTGTCGAGTGATTTATGCTTGGGTAAAGGCTCTCAACATCAAGGGTGAATAGGTAATTCCCCATGGGAAGGGTCTTCTAGTGAGATCTTTGATGAGAGATAAAAAAATTAATTACATGGTTTTTTTGAGATAGGAAAATAAAACACAATCGATGTTGGAACCCTTTGGAGGTCTCCAAGATTTATCCCTATCAAGAGAATTTTCTAGATTTTAGGAGGAGGTAGACAACATAAATGCTAGCCTTATTATCCCTAGTTTGAAGGATGAAGTAAAATTCATCATCAAGGATAATAGAAGTCAAATTATTTCCATGAGTTCTATAGAATGTTACCATCTACAATATTCTTGTTACAATATATTATGCAGAAAAAAAAATATCTAGGAGGCAATGACATAATAATGATGATATATCTAGAAAAATATAAGAAGAACACCATAATAACACTGGAATAACCATTGGGAAGAGAAAATTTATTATGATAGCAATGTTCACTTGCCTCTTTGAGGGGGAAACCTCCAGCATAGTAGAGCTCTATTACAATAATCTCCAAGACAAGATATCCAATGCCTCCTACTCTTATTTATACTAAGTCTACCTTCTAAGGAAACTTCTAGAGGAAGATCTTTCTAGAAGTGGAAGCTTCTATTAGGTCTTCTTACATTGACTTAGTCTTCTTTATTTATTAGGCCTTATTAACTAATGTCATCCTTTATTAAATAGAAAACATATCCTACTAACTAATGAACCATGGAGAGTGGTTAGGATTAGATCCTAACATGTCCTCCCCCTTCAAAAGAAGCCTTGTACTCAAGGTTGTAGGTGCACAAACTGCTGAAGTATGGTCACGGGTTCCCAGGTCAACTCCTCTGGTGTTGTTTCCTTCCATTTGATCAACACTTCCTTGATAGTGCATCCACACAACTGACGTTCACGATTATTGAGGAATGATTTTGGTTGGAGCCACAGGGAACCTTCTTCATCTGACTCCGATAGGATGGTTTGGATTCTGCAATTCCATCCCACCACTTTCTTCAGACAAGAAATATGGAACATCAGATGGATTTTGGAAGTAGTAGGAAGGGCCAATTTGTAAGCCACAAAACCAACACGCTTGATGATCTGGTAGGGTCCATAAAACTTAGGTGCCAATATGTGATGCCCCTGAGCTTTGAGAGATGTTTTCTTGTAAGGTTGGAGCCTGAGAAACACCTGATCACCTTCCTGAAAAACCCTTTCTGAATGATGTTGGTATTCTTGTTGCTTCATGCAATTTTGGGCCATGTGGAGGTTATCCTTCAAAGCCGCTAGAGTGGTTGTATGACCTTGCAACATTGTATCAATAGATTGGAACTTGGATGTTCCAGGAAGATAGATAATGATTTTCGGTGGCCTTTGGCCATACACCGCTTCATATGGGGTCATTTTAGTGGGTGTATGATAGGAAGTATTGTAACACCATTCTTCCAAGGGAAGCCACTACATCCACTGGTGTTGTTTTTCTAAAGCAAAACAATGAAAGTAGGTTTCCAAATATTTGTTGACTACTTCCATTTGGTAGTCAGACTGGGTGTGATAAGCTTTGCTCATGTTCAGTTGGGTGCCTTGAAATTTAAACAATTATTGCCAAAATGTGCTAGTGAAAGTTGGTTCACGATCATAGACAATAGAGGTTGGCATGCCATGTAGCTTGAAAATATGATCAAGGAAGACTTGTGTTATGAGTGCTAGTGTGAAAGGGTGAGGTAAGGGACTATGGGCTAGTTGCAACAATGTGAACCTAGGACTAAGTAATTATATTGAGAGTAAAACCTTAGGGTGTCACTAGAAGTATTTTTCCCTGGTGGAGTTAATCCCCAGCTCAGGGGTGACCTGTTGTTGAAATATTATGAGAAACACCATCTATGGTTGGGAGGAATGTCTAAGTCAAGGCCATAATTGGTGACTTTCATTTAAGTAATGTGTTCCTTATGTGCTTGTCTTGTTTACTGTGTGCATATTTGACTATGCTTGATATAAATTAATTATTTTATGTGGATGCATATAAGTAATGTTTATTATTCTGTTTAATGATGTTTATACTTGTAAGTATGGTGCTTGTATCCTGTGTTTGTAGTTATGGATGGATATTATGACCAATGTGGTTAGTCTTTCCTGTTAAGTTAGGCTTGTGATTTTGATTATGAGTCATCAAGAAGAGGATTGAGTGGCCAAGTGAGTAGGATTGTAGCCTGTGTGCATCAAGAGGTTGGAATTTGTGTGTGCATTTAAGGAATATATCACATGCACATTGAAATGGGAAGTGATGCATGAAACTTAGATGGATGTGCACACAATTATGTTGTGTGATCAGTATGTTGGTGCATGCATTTAGTGAGATATTTCCATTACTTAAATTTTGTATTAAAAAGAGAATGTTGCTTCCACTATTATAAGTTGTGTGGTGTGACTCAAGCTTGGGATGAGCACACTACTTCAAGAGAAACTGTGCAGAATTGTGTTAGAGTAGAATATGCACAATGAATCTTCAAGGTAATATTGGTCAGTGGTATGTTGGGGTTGCTACAATTTGGTTGATTTGGAGCTACAAAACTTGAGGTTGTGTGACGTGGTCTAGCCTGGGGTGGCTGGGGATGTTATATTATGGTATCAGAGAAGTTGGTTCAACACTGGACTTGTATGGGCTAGAGTCTAGCATTAATACATGTGTGCATTAAGAATTGGTGCCACACAATGTAGAGTTTAATTTGCATGGAAAACTATTGGCCCGCGGTATAGAGTTGTGATGCGTGCATGAAAAATGATGCATGAGCGTGCACACTAGAATTGGGATGTTAAAATCATCCAAGAAATACGAGGAAAGGATTTTGAAAGAATGGTGCAAAGTTTTCATGTAGTTGTTTCATGAAATCATCTAACAAATCTTAATTACCTGCACATTTTATAGAATTATCAGCGATTAGAGAAGGATAAAGATAATGCAAAAGGTTAAGATCATGGAAGATGCATGGAGGACTTATAGTCACGACGATGAATTTGGGGATCTGTATGTCGGTTTGGGTGCTAATGGTACCCAATCCAAGGAGTGCATGAATTGGGTAGAAACCATAAAGGGACTTTAGAAATATGTCCAGAGATATAAGGATGATAACAAAAGGCTTATGAGAGCCAAAGTGCAGCAAGATGACTTCAATTTCAAATTGATGCAGAGTCTAGACATAATAGAAAATAATATGTTTAAGGAGACAGAGTCAAGTAGATCAAGAAGTCGCAAGTCTCATGAAGTGAATAGAAGAGAATAAATAAGTGTTGGTAAGCATTCTTTTAAGAAAGAATGCAATAGCTCAAGTCCATCTCCTGATTGAAAGCATAAGAGAAGGACTGGGGTGGGAGAACTATAGGGAGAAATGAATAAGATCAATCCTCCTACCTTTGATGGTGAGCACAAGAAGGATGAATATTCCATGACCTGGTTGCTAGGTATGAGGAAGTATTGATAGCTGCATAACTATTCTGCATAGGCAGAAGGAAGAATTGTTATTTATCAGTTAAAAGGAAAGACATAAATGTGGTGGGATTAGTATGTGCAAGTGTAGCACATCGATGAGAAGAAAGTGACTTGGAGAGAGTTCAAGAGATATTTCCAAAACAAATACTTAACCAAGTCGTACTATGATAGGAAAATGAAGGAGTTCTTTGAACTCAAGCTTGGGAGCATGAAAATAGATGAGTATGAAAGAATATGTTTAGAATTGATAAAATATGTGACTTTCATCAAGGATGAACAAGTGAAGATTCAGAGATATCTGAGTGGTTTTCCCTCATTTATCAGTGACAAGATACAATATGATGACCCTAAGACATTGGAAGAAACCATAAGGAACACTAAGTGTCTTTATGAGAAGCAAAGGGGAAGACAAAATTTCCAAAAGGCTTGGGAAGATAAGATGAAAAAAAAGGCGGAACAAAGGAGGAAGGGAGTTAAGCCACCATTTTTCATAAATACCGCACAAGGACATTTAACACTACATGAGCCCAGAATGTCAGAGATAGTGGGAAAAAATTCATGGAAAAAACCTATGCAGTATTGAGGTTGTGGCGGAAATCATATGTGCAGAGATTTCCCTCAAATATGTGATAAAGTGAGGACTACACATAGTGTACCAAAAGTTGTGATAGTGGAGGACATGAGTAGAAATGTACCAAGGATTTGTGTCGCACTGGATAACAAGCATGATGAGTTTTAATCACACATGATCGAGGTGGAATGTAAGATTAATGACCAACCCATCGTTATTTTAATTGACTCAAGAGATAGTCATAGTTATCTAGATCCTAATATGGTGGAAATATTTCATCTGTTGATAAGAAAGCTTGGGAAACCTTGGTTGGTGTAGTCAGCTACAAGAGAAAAAATGAAAATTAATGAGATGGTTAAGGCATGTCTAATGGATATGAATGGAATGTG
The DNA here is from genome assembly GCA_000966675.3 of Picea glauca. Classification (NCBI taxonomy): domain Eukaryota; kingdom Viridiplantae; phylum Streptophyta; class Pinopsida; order Pinales; family Pinaceae; genus Picea; species Picea glauca. Next base: position 115,671 of record JZKD02S1966883.1, read on the forward strand.
CACAAAGGTTGATTTTATTATTATACCTTTGGGCTCATATCATTGACTCATTGGAATGTATTGGTTGGACGAGCACCATATTGTCCTGGATTGTTACAACAAGGAATTTACGTGTTTGGATGAGGAAGGAAACTTGAGATCAGTTCAAGGAATTCCAAGGGCTGTGACTATCAGAGAAATTTCATCCTTGCAGTTGAAGAAAATCTACAGGAAAGGATGTCAAGTATTCGTAGTGCACATGGAAGAGGCACCCATGTGTTGGATGTATCAACTGAATTGGTTTCTACCTTAGTTCTCCAACACAAACCTTATCACCATCAGCCCTTCCGGTAAACCAAAAGGATACACCGCGCACATAGTGCACAGTGTAGTCTCATTCAAGATGGTTTATGGGTGAATGCAAGACACATAATGTCAACAATCATGGAAGGGATTGGGGTTGTTCTTCTTACTTCTATTTCCACTTAACCATACATTCTATCATACCTTTCATTAGATCTATTAATTCATTATTTCACAATGTTCATTCTGCATACATATTTCTAGTGCACATTGTAATTTAAACCATTCATTCATCTGACCATTTAACCATAATTGCAGAAATAATAGAAACCATTCAAACACATTGAAACATGAAGTTTTTACCATGGTTCACCTCCCCTCGGGATACGTCCCCACATATCTTTTTTTATTTCTTCTTCTTCATCAAAATGGTGTTGCATGCATTACATCAATGAATAGTAGAGAGTAGTGAGGCAGACCAGTGTCACACCAATATCCACAACTTGCAACCTGACCCATCGACTCCATCCGAGCTCCACAACTCTCACCAAAATGATGACTTAAAAATAAAAAATGAATCCAAAAGATACCAAATATATGATAATAATCTCGCTCTAGATCTATCTACCTCAACCTACCTCTTACATCTTCTATTTATACTAAAAAAATGGGTTAAAACCATTACAATACATAAAAAAAACCTAACCCTAACATGGCTAGGTTTGTCCACATTTGCGCTGGATTTCTGCAAATCCTTCCACACGTGCTACTTTTCCTCAAAATATGGCGTGATCTCCCTCTTGGTCCAATCTGCCTCGTTTGTTGGGTTGGTCCTGATCTTGAAATTTCTCCACCATAGACCTGTGTCAATAGGCCCCCAACACTAACATGTAATGGCTCTTCCCAAGCCACTTAGACTTAGTTCATCTTCTTCAATGCTACCTCTAGTGCATGAAATGTCTTTTCTAAATCTGTTGCTTTCTCCTTAGCCCCTGCGCTCTTTCCTGCTAGTATCTCCAAATCATGTGTTGTCATGTGATCTTTCAACACTTATCTTATTTTTGCAAGCAACTGATCCAATATTCCTTCCTTTGTTTCGATCTCCTCTATCATTCTTTCGGCCTCATGCTAAAATGGCTCCAACCGAACCTGCCTTGCTTGTTTTTGTTCCTTTGCGGTATTTACCTCTTCTTGTAGGTTTTTTAGCTCCTGCACGACCTTCAGCCTCAGGGATATGGCCATGGTATTCCACTTCTTCTTCATGTCCTGAAATACCATGTTCAATTTTCCCTCTTTCTATTCCTAGGACAACACGACCAAAATGCAATCTGTTGCGCACAAAACTCTGTCAGTCCGTGGTACGATGATATAAGATTTTGTCTTGAACGTGGGTCATCCCCCCATCACTTGAACCCCACTAAAATAAGAGCGTTGAGATTAAAATCTGCCTCCTTTCATTTGGTTAATGGTATCCTGTTTCATCAAAGTTTTGACGGCGTACTGATGCGTTGTCTTGAAAAAGACGAAGCAAAAAAGGTCTTGCTAGAGTTGCATGTAGGAGAAGCTGGTTGTCATTTTGGTGGTGAAACCACTATGCATAAGGTTTTAAGAGATGGTTATTACTGGCCCACGCTTTTTAGAGACGCCCATGCCTTGTGTCGTAAATGTACCATTTGTCAGAAAGCATCAGGGCGGTTACAAAAACCAGCCTTTCCTCTGCAGCCCGTTTCAGTAGTCTCTCCTTTTCAGCAATGGGGCCTTAATATCATAGGTCCAACCAACCCCCCATCCTCACAACAACATAAGTTCATCATAACAGCCACAAATTACTTTACTCGGTGGTCTAAAGCTGCCGCGTTAAGAACTGTGAACACCAGTCAGGTAATTGCCTTTCTAAATTCAAATATTATAACTCGTTTTGGTCTCCCTGATTGTTTGGTATTCAATAATGCTTTTTACTTTTCCTCTCTTGAGATGAGTGATTTCTCTTTGGAAAAAGGAATTAAATTGAAGTATTCTGCTAGATATTACCCCCAGGGCAATGGATTGGCAGAATCAACAAACAAGAACTTGATTAAAATCATCAAGAGAACAATGGCTGAAAATCAAAAAAATTGGCACAATGCACTATTAAACGTGCCGTGGGCCGATAGGGTAACACCAAAAGCTGTTGTAGGTAACTCCCCCTTTTTTCTCATTTATGGCAGAGAAGCAATTCTGCCACCACACATTCTTCTTCCTTCACTTCAATTATCACAAAAAATTCAAGAAGAAGATTGTCCCCCTTTGGAAAACTGAATTAACACTTTGATGAAGCTAGAAGAGGTAAGAGCCCAAGCTAAATGTAAGTTATATCAGCATCAACTATTGGTTAAAAGATGGTTCGATTCTAACTCTACTTCTGATAGGAATTTTGAAGTAGGTGATCTCGTCTTGAAATGGGATAAACCGCATGAGGGAAAGGGAGAGCACATGAAATTTCAAAACTTATGTCTTGGACCATTTTTAATTGCTGAAAAATTGGGTCCCAGTGCTTTCTGATTACAGAATCTTGAAGGGCAGCCTGACACCTATCCGGTGAATGGACAAGCCCTGAAAAGATACTTTGCTTGATGACAATCCTTGTACAATATGTACATATTTTGCTTTTGTTTGCTTTTTCTTTTTCTTTTTGTTTTTGATTTCTACTTTGAGTTTATCAGCTTGTGTTTTTGGAAATACACATACCTGTATACTGAGCTATTTAGACAAAGAAAACAGAAAATTCCTTCGCTGAAATAACTGCTGAGAAAATTGTATAAACATCAATTGTATACTTCTGAAATTTACATCTATGATTGGCAAAAGTTTGTCGTTTGAAAGAAGTTAATTGATTTCAATATCTAACATAAGCTTGTTGGGATCATCCATTATCTCTTTATGCTGTCCCTATTCCTTAAGGAAATGACTCAGAAGATGTCTCCCTGCCTTAGAAAGTTGGTTTTCTATAAATGAAACATCTCTAGATCTTAACAAAGGACAGTTTTAAAAAATTCTGCTGAGGTCTGAAAAAAATATGTTAAAATATCATAATTTTCAGCGTCACCCCGCTCAACTATATATCTTTGAAAAAAAAAACAAACTAAATCATTAATAGAGCTGTGGGAAGTGCTTGTAAACCTGCTGGGATGCTGAACAGGTCTGCTGGCAGCGGGTAAATGCATGCATGGCGCCAAGACAACTTCGTCAGGGTACTGAACAGGCCCGCTGGCAGCGAAGCAATGTCGGGTATATGAAAATTTGCAAATAAAAAACCTCTTAATGTCCTTTATTCTGATCTAGAACTTCTTGGTAGGATATGGATGTCAAAGTGGGTTAAATGGCAACCCTGTCAAGGCTATGGACGCCTGCTGGTAGCAGTGGCTCTGTCAACAATATTGGAGATTTTATCTTTAATATCGCAACTCGCTTGTCTTGAGACTGTTATCAGCTTTCATGCTTTAAACACTGCTGGAATATTTGGTTAATGATGATGTTCACATGATTTTCTGGGTGTTATTTTTGAGTTAGAATTTTCCTCGTTATCCTAATCTGAATTTATTCTTTTGGCAGAGATAACTTCTTCTACCAGTGTGTCGCCATTGTTGGAAGCTAATTCACATTTTTCTACTATCTTATAAGCTGCCTACACCAGTGTTTTTCAAACCTTAATTTTCGTCGCAATTCTCAAATAAAACGACACTTTTATTTTTTGCGCTATTTACACACTTACCTTTCTTCTTGTTTTCACGACCGCAAGCGTGAAAACTTGGTCTTTGAAGTCGCATTAAAATCGTCACTGAATTGTCATTATCATTCTTGTCGATATGCCCATTGCGTTTACATTTTACTTATCATTATACAGTTGGCAAGACCTCTTGATCTGTACTCATTTGATGTTCTTTGATTGATTATACAGTATTGAGTTTGTGATGCATTGGTTATTTGGATTTATATGTTCTTTGATCGATTCACTTGGCACATTGATTTCATGAAAACACGTTTGTGTTGTGGAAAAACCCTTGGTATGAAACGTTACATACAACACATGTTTCATATAACCAAACCCTTGGTGCGATTTTGATTTATTGCTTTGGTTTTGAAACTATAACTATTGTTTGCACGAATGTTTTATCCACTTACCAAAGGTTTCGATTGATTGATTGAAGTGGCATGGTTGTAACACATATGCGTTGTGATTTGAATAGTTGTAAGCGTCGGCGGTTGTACCATGGTAATGACTATTCTACATGGAAAAAATAGCTCCACCACCTTCACACGATATGTCATTAATGTTTCCCCCTATCCCTGTTTCACCCTCGCTAGTTTCGGGTAAGCCCTATGAGCACTCTGCTCCAACGTATGTTGTTCTTAAACCCTGGCTCATTCACATCGCTCACCGTGTGCTCCTGTCTATGGCACCGATGGTGTGAATAGAGCCGAATGGGAGTCAAGCCCTGTTACTCTTTGATAACGCCAGGAAAGATTTACAAGATAATGGTTGGCTCACTTTTATACAGAGGCTCGAGGGTTTTAATTTGTTTTTTGCACAAAAATTCTCCCTTAACTTTGATGGGTGTAGGGCCAAAGTAGGTGACATTCAGCTTGAGATGAGTGAATAGTTCATTAGCTCTGCCACAAGATTGGCAGCCACGGGCCAACGATGGTTTAAAAACTCTAAATTTGAGGAGGTGCCATGGACATTACTATTCGTATCATGAAAGGTCACATCCTGTGACAAAGGTATGCCTATTTCCACGCTTAAACCAAGGTGGCATGATCTTTTGATAATGGTCAAACAATTTGTGACCTGTGAGGGTCGGTATGGATTGGTTTTTCTTTATCACCTTCGACTATTAATGAATTTTATGGGTTATCCATTGAACATGCCATTTTACTTCCAGCATAGTCTGTACAAGATGTCAAATAGGTTTAAACAAGAGAAGGCCGATAGTAGCTTGTTCCACCACGGCCTGATCAGACTTATTGTCGTTCATCATTTAAAACTCCATGACGATAATTGGCAAGCTTTTCTATCTAGAAATGGCTTTGTTGATTCAAAGCCTGTCCAAATCGACAAGCCTGTGGTCAGCGAGACTAAGGTCGAGCCACCCATGCCTTTCCATGCCCTTCTACCCTCTCCTAAACCCTCAGTCAGCCCTGATATGGACCTACCCGACATTATAACAGACAAGGTTGAGGCTGTAGAAAAGCCTGTGAGAAAGAGGGTCAAGGTTAACCCTACTGTTAACAACAAAGGTAAAAAGAATGCTCGATTGATATAGAGACTTGCCCGGAATAAGCCTAAACCAAACACTGATAAAAAACCCATAGTCCTCAACGAAGACTTGGACTCTGATATCGAGCACTTCTTGGCTAGTGAGTACCCTTATTCCCGTGGTCTGTGCTCCGAGCCACCCTACGAATTTGTTTCTAATTTACCCCCTTGCCTAAAGAACAATCCTAGATACCCAGGGATCAAACTACCTAATGAAACCCTTGGTGATTTAAACCAACCCTCGCCTGCTATTTCGAAGCCTGAGCAGACATCATGTGTTCAATGTAATGTGTGGCTTGAACGCTACTATACCGACGTTCCCTTATTACAATCGAAAATCAAATCATTGCAAAACCAAGTTACAACACTGTCAAGAGAAAGGGACAAGCTTCAAGCTAATGACAAGAAGCAGAAGACCACTGGCTCGATCGTATTTAGGAATGTCAAATCGGCTACAGCCTTCGTCAATTCCAAACTGTTATAATTGAGGCCCTTTCGTTTGGTCCAGGTATGATTTTCAATTTTAAATATCGTTTCAGGAGTGGCTTGAATTAATGTATAATGGAGTTTTGATTTCGATTAGTTCTGTTCATGATTTAGTTATAGTTTAAATCCTGTACGATAGATTCATTTTAAAATTAAAAATAGTTACGATTTGTTTATGCGATTTGTTGTGCCCAGTTTAGTACAAACAATTCATTGATTTTGATTCGGTTTGGTTTGTTTGTAAATCAATTCTGTTTGATAGTTGATTTGGTATGATTTTAATTAGTTTTGTTTGCTCTTAATAACTCAAAACGATTCTGTTATGTATTGAATTAGTATTCTCGATTGGATTTTAATTATCTTCGACCTATGCTAAAGATCTACTTGCTATAATCGTGGACTTGTGTTGATTCATAACGACTGTAACAAACACAAACTGTTTCCATTCGTTTTGGTTTGATTGATGCATGTTTTGAGTTAGCACGATTGCCTATTTTGAGTTATATTGATATCGAAAATAGATTTGATGCTGCTCTTTTGGTTTTGATTTTATCTCTGTTAAATTCGTATGAGAAAATTCGGCTAATAGTTGGTCTTGAAATTGATTCAAGTAATGATTTCGTTGAATATCAATCGATCCTGTCTACCCCCAATTGGCAATAACAAACATTGGATGAGTCCCACAGATCCTGTTGACAACCGATCAATTCCATTATTATTTCGTTTGTGATAATTTACACACTAGTTTTGATTTGATTCGCTAATAGCATGGATCGTTTGGTTATGTTTAATATAGTTCTGTCAATTTGACAAAAAGATACTGTCGATTTTGTTTGGATTCAAAGTGATTTTGCTAATGGCTAGAGCAACATAAATTGTTGGTTTTGATCTCAATTGGTCCATGAAACGATTTCATTACTGTTGGGTTATCCAATACAATTTTGTTACTCGAATTGGTAACAAATTAAACAGAGCGTATCCATCTCTGTTGTCATTTGGTTGAATACGATTTAGTTTGTTCGATTTGCATACAAGTGCCGATTTGAACGATGCTTTTAGCAATCAAATATTTTTAAATAGTTTGAATATGTTTTTTAAGATTTGAATTGATTTTTAATACAATTCTGTGTTTGATTTAGACCAGCTACAGAATCGCAAGATTTTGTAGCTAGTCTTAGAAAGTAGATTTTTATCAATTTTATTAATAAAATATCCTTTTAACTTACCTATTTTTGTCCTCTTTCAGGTACATCCGAATTGAAATAATCAATTTGGGCATGTTGTGGCAGTCTAGGAGATATTTGTGTGATGTAGTTTTTATTTTTAAGTTTTTAGTTTGAGTTAGAGATAGAAACTTGGGATATTTTCCCAGATTTGTGTAAACAGTTTTGATAACTTCCACAGGGATGTTTTACCCTGTGGAAGGTCTTTAAATACTTTTCATTTTGTAATAAACTGATCATCATCCTCATTGTGGGAGAACCAAAATATGGATTTATGATTTAGACTGAGACGAAAGTTGATGTCTTGTAACAGCTTTTGCTTTCAATATATCAATCTTTTGTTTCAAGTTTTTGAATATCACTTTGCAGTTGATTATAGACTACTTTAGCTATCATAATCTATTGCAGGCTGATATGATTTGATTAATGTGCTATCCATATCTGATCTCTTTCATTATTTAAAAGTACAACAATTACTTTGTTTCAGTTAATGAATCACATATTTCTCTTCTTCGTTAATTGAATCATTTTGTATAGATCTTTGCATACAWATTTATCTAACTGTGAAGATTTATAAATCATAAGGTTGCTGTAAATTTTTATGTCTTGTTTGTCCTGTAATTATATTTGAAGAGCACAACTGCTTCTAGTTTACGAGAAGCTCTTGGAGAATTCGGTGTGGGTTTCTTCCCTCTGATCAGCTAAGATAATCATGGCATACATAGGGAAAACCTGAAGCATTACTTTAGGTCAGTTTGTTGTTTATTTGTTAGTTAATTTGTTAGTATAATTCAAGTAGTTTAATTAGATATATGTGTAGTTTAGATTTGTAGTTAGAGTTAGTATTTTAGTTGTTTAGTTTAGATAGTTTTTTTTATTTTTCCTTTCAAAAAATTATAAAATCAAAAAACAATAGTCTCGTCATCTTAGGACATATTACAAATGAGTTTTTCAGGTTTTCATTCAAATCTGTAATTTGTAAACATTGTACATTTGTAATTAAATTGACTCTGTTAATAAGCGATCATTTGATTTTATAAAGTTATAGTGGTGTAGTATTAGATAGTAAGTTGTATATATATTAATAGTTTAGTTTTTATTAGTTTGTTTTAATAGTTTGTTTTAGTTAGATTAGTTAATTTAGATTAGTTTGCTTTTGTTTTCTTAGGACTTAGATCGGCTAACGGAGCCGCTAAGCCCGCCAGGGTGGTTCATCCCAAACGGCTTGGGTTATTTAGACAACCCTGGACCGGTTCCACTCTCCCAGTTGACGGACGGTCAATTTCTCCCGTCAACGGTACCTTATGAACAAGGGAGAATTCCACTCTCTCCAAGTATGCTCCCCCCAAGTCCTAGGAGGTTTTTCTTTGATTGGGATGATCTGGTAGAGCCTCAAATTCCTTCTTCTACACCCTTCCAGATAAAGGGGCATTCTTCGATATATTGTAGATAAGGTAACCTATGAAAGTATTTTATCCTCCTTGACTTGGAAATATTTGGGTTTTCCCAAGCTTGTGTCATATATCTGTGAGTTTCTTACTTTTGACAGAAGTCCTACACAGGAGCCCTGGCCTCCCCCATCATATGTTTCTTAGAAAAACACTCTCGAGTCTTGTTTAAGCTCTTTTCTGACTCTTTCAAAAAGCGAAAATATTGTCTAGTGAACTTGTTTCTTTCACACTCGTTAATTGGATCTGAAAGGACATCTGTTTGGTGTAATTTTAACCCTTTTTCAGACCAAGTAGACTAATTTTGAAAAAGGAATACTCTAGTCAATGGTGGCTAGAAGAGTTCTCCTGGGTATTGTTTTCTACTTTTTTGGGCCTAGGGGACTAAATTTATGAAAATTGACATTCTTTGGAGTTAAGTTGTAATTGCATATCATTCGTTTGCTTGCAGTATTGAACCTATTTCCGGTTCTCTCTTTCACATTATAAAACTATCACCTCAACAATTTGCATTATCAACCAAGCAAATCCTTGTTTATATCCTTTACAGCTTGAAACCCTATACCCCAAGAGGAAACATTCCCCCTAATGTCGATATCCTGCATGAAACTCCTTGCATTGAGCATAGGTATGCTCCACTACTGGAACTATTTGCTTACTCACGACACTTGTTTCCTCCTCTGTATCATAACATTCATTTGACTATGAAAAAACAAAAAAAAAGAGCGGGAAAAGAATATTATCTCATGTTGGCAGCAATTGTGTCGCCTTTGAACAAAGCACAAACTTTTGAGTCCACTTGTCATCAAAATTTTGGGTTTAGCATGACCTTAGGAAGATGAGCTCGTTACTTAGAGTTTACTCCCCCAACTGTTTACTCTTCCAGTCCCTATGGAGAGTTTGATTGGTGCCTCCTGCATCAAAAAGTTTCATCATTGAGTCTATGCTACCAGAGTCATCCATATGTCTCATGCTCTTTTTCAAATGATGTTTATCAACCTACGTCGTCCATTTGTTAGAACTATTTAATTTTCATGTTGGCCATACCCTCAATGTGTCTCAGAATTACATGAAGTTGTAGTCCTACCGTGCACCCTGGTCCTACTTTTCTTATGGGTAGGTAACCTTGAACCCAATAGTGGACATCCCCTCATTGGTCACTGACTAGGGGGTTTCCCTTGTGTTCGGCGGCAAGAAAGGTATTCACACATTGGGATTTGTGCATTGTCTTGGATGCCATTATCCTTATTGGTGGTTTCCTCACCTTTGTCGGTAGTTTTCCTTATTAGTTGTTATTCAGAGGGTATTTTTCATGCACTGCTTGATTTGGTGCATGCAAAAGACACATAGGGTCGTTGGTCTGTGAACATGTTCTTCGTCCGAGTTCCTCCAAATCATCAAGCTACTCCTTTGTACCTCGTGTTGAATGATGAGAGATGCTTTAATTATCTTCTTTTAGTGGACCTCCATCAATGTCTCCTGATCAATGGATTATTCAAGTGTTCGACCTCAACACCTTTATTCACACTTGTAAGAATGTACTCGGTGCCTTGATACCTACTTTCATTATCAGTAGGCTATCTCACGTTTGTTAACGGTATACCTTAATGACCAGTAATCAAACGAAGTCTCATTGTGTTCGACCTCAACTCCTTTATTCACATGATGTAGACTTGCACCTTTAGCGAATCATGTAGAATAATTGAAGAAATCAGCTCATAGTCACAACTTTTCTGAGTTGTTGCTATCATTCATTAGACCAGTACCTATATGAATTCAATGATCATGGGAGATCAGATTGTATGCCATTGTATACAGATATATTCAGATTGATTTTGAGACTAGTTTTCACTGGGCCTTGTTCGTGACTATGACAGCCTTTAGCATGTATCTACTTTTGTATTTCCTATTCATGGCCATGGACAACTGTTTGGTATATTTCGACATGGATCTATAGTGTAACTCAAATTGGCATCCATGTGCACAAAATCATTATGAATTGTAATATTCTTATGAGAAAATAGTTAGTCCATTTGGGTCTCCATTACTCCACTTATGGGAATTATAATGTATTTCGACCATCATAGACACTCCTCTGACCTCACAAATTAGGGGGCATATGTTATAGAAAGATTTTACTCACCCCATGCAACTTGCTCAGAAGGCCTTTTCCATTTCCCTATGTAGACTTGAAGTCCCCTTTTGTAGTTTCCAGATCTAAAATTTGTATTTTTCCGCATATACATGCTCTAACAGCTATACAACATGCGTATGCATAGGTTGCACCATTACATCTTGTGTACATCAGGTTTTGTGCTCAAAATTAAAAAATGGTGTTAGGTTTCCATGTCACATCACGTGGCAAAGATAATATAAGCAATGTGCCATTGTGCATAAAGAATTTACTTAAAGAGAACGATTATCAATGGGAGGAAGGTAATGTACTAGGGAGAAACAAATGTAGAACTTGAGAAGGACCTTGAGGTACATGATAAAATATTGGTGTCTACAAAGAAAGACATATTTCTACATATGTGGAGAGGAAGGCCATAGATAGTTTGAATGTCCACAAAACGATGGGGTGAGATGAAATGAAGCTACATCTACTTGGCTCAAGGAGAGATATGTATATATAATGAAATAGTTGTAGGAGTAGAAAACATATAAGAGAATTTGATGAAATGTGCATAATGAATATGGTGCAAGAACATCAATATATAATACAAGAGGAGAAGTGGTCAAGGAAGAACATCTTCAAACTAGGTTCAAGTTTGGAACTCGTGGTGGTTGTGTAATGCAATAATTTTGTTTTTATCTACTATATATATATATATATA
>JZKD02S1966883.1:159012-180756 GCA_000966675.3 Picea glauca
TTACATTGTAATATGGCATTACCATATTACAATGTAATATGGCATTGCCATATTACATTGTATTATGGCATACAATATGGTATACCATATTAAAATGTAATATGGTAATACCATATCTCATGTAATTTTTTTTTTTAAACTTAAAGTCATTGTCGCAATATCGATGATAGTTCATCGGAAAAAAAAAATTTGTATTTTACCACAACAGTCGCAATAGCGAAAAAAGTTCGTCGCAATTTGCCACGATTTTTTGTCACACATACAACATCTGTGTCGTAAGTTTGGTCTTGAGATATATTTTCGTCGATATTTCCATAGATTTTCATCGCAATTTGCGATGGTTTTGCGTCATATATTCAACATATGCGTCGTAAGTTATTGGCTTGGCATAACTTTTCATCGCAATTACGATGAAAATTCGTTGCAATTGCCACACTTCTTCGTTGTTATTGCGACATAATTTCATCGTAATTGCGACAATTGATAGGGTTAACCAATCTTGAAGGTGGTGAAATGTGGAGAGATTATTGTGTCGATGTTTCCATGCACACCTGGATCGTGGATATAGTGACGTAATTATTCCGACAAAAAAAATCTCTTCTTTCGTGGAAATTGCGACGGATAAGTGTGGCAATATCAACGAAAAACCATCGCAAATTTGGTGATATGTACTAGTCAGACACAATAAACTGGAGGACAAGGCCATATCTATCAGAAGGAGGTTAAGTCTAGTAGAATTATGGAGTTAATGGGACCTGGTGGGTCACAGATAGTGGACGCCAAAAATCAATGGCCAGGGATCATTTCGGGCTGAGAACTAGTGCAGAGGTTAATTCTTGAAAGCGGTCTGAAAAGGAAACTGTGGTTTCAGCTCGAGACTATGTGGCACCACTGGGTGCATTTCAGGGGGAAAAGCGAGTGAAATCAAAACCACTCCATCACACCTCTAAATTATGTATTAAGTGACATTTAATGTGCCAAATCCAATGGTCACATGTGGAAAGGAAACTTGACAGCCAGTCTAATCATCTCGAGAAACTCTTTTAGGTACCATTCATTCACACAATGCCAAATAAGTTCCACCAAATAACCGAATTAAGACTCATCATTGGAAATAAATGGTCGAATGTGAGAGGTCGTTACCCCTATAAGGAATTTTTTCAGTAGCCCATGATTAGTGCTCGATGGTGAATCTCACTCAAAACACAAGTGAAAACTCTATTTTGGGTAATTGATGGTTTATTCCAGAGAGAGATAACTACAAAAAAAATCACTTGTCCAATTCATGAAAAGTTGAGGGAATTAAGCTCATGTTCCCTGGAAAACCAGAGGAACATGGGAATAAAGATCCATCGATTTTCAACAAACCAAGAAATTCAAATAATATGACAAAGCTATCAAGCAAAAAGAGAGAAAGGCAGGTTGTGCAACTCCTAGCAACAAAATCCCACAAAACATCTGCAAATAAATCAGGACGAGCTGAAGAGATCAGGTTGAATCCTATTATGAAATATTTGATCATTAATGGATATGCAGATGGACACTACACGCAGGCTGGCGAGAGAAAAAGGAAAAAGTGACGGAAGGAAGAAGTCAAAGCTGGAACAATTATAGGTATTGAAGAAGACCATCCTAGTTGGCTTGACATGTTAAAGGAAGACATTGATAAGCTAAAATGAAAATTTCATGACAGGATAAATTGAGTTCATTTAAGGGAATATTGCGATTTTGTAGGCAGGTGGAAATTAGGTTAAAGATCTCAAATATTTTGGTTTTTTGTTTGTAACATTCCCTAGAAAGTAGGAATTCAGTTTTGGTGTGTTACTCCATCTATAACCAATATCTATTTTGGAATCTTGGAGAAGATGCTTCATTTTGGGTCTCATATGTAATTTATCTATATATACTATTAAAAATATAAATGAGTGGTTCGACTGGACAAAGAGGGGCTTGCCTTTGTAGCAGGAAAACTTCATGATTTGTTATGGATTTTAATATAAGAAGAGAAGGTTTTCTTAGATAGCCGAGATTCTTCATGGTATTTATGTTCAATATGTTTTCTTGTATTTCATATTCATGAATCTGTTTTTCTGCTAGCGATAATCTTTAAAATAAATATAGAATTCACTTTGTCGGTGATCTTTATCATATTCGTTATGCTTGTTATGTGTTTATTGGTTTCTGGTTCAGAATTCACCCATTATCGGTGCTTTGTTTTCAATAGCCAGCCTTTAGGTTCTTTCTTCTAGAGCTATGCCAAGAGATTCATCCTATGTTAGATGCCTCTTGTCATGATGATGTTTCCTATTTTTCCACTTCCATCTCATATTGCTTATTTGGTTGGACACAATGCCTATTTTTCCTCTATTCCCTCAAGAATACATAGCTTAATTTTTTTTTATATGATTTCAGAAATTGACCCCATTTCCCAATGGCCCTATTCTCTTGTTCGTCCTACCAACCCTTTTAAAAACTTGTCCTATTGCATAATCTGACCTCTGTGTGTCCATTTCCAAATATTTTTGAATATTTTCATTTTTCGTATGTTTGAGAGAGCTCTCTCTAATTGGAAGGGTCAGAATCCAATCTAAAGTTGGCTGAAATAGTTACCTTTGTCATTTGTTTATCAACCAAAAACAATTTACAAAGTGACAACATTCTGGCACCGTTGTTGGGGATGAAGGCGAAATCTTCCCTGGGATAAATGATAGAGTTCATATCTGATTACTGATGGTCAAAATTATTCAGACATAGAAAGGTTGTACATCATTCACCTGGTGACTCCATTTTCAAGAATTTAGAATTCAAAAATTTTCATGGCGATTCCACTACCCAAAGACTCAGTAGCGTGAATATTTTATTGGAGACTCCACTCAATCTCCAAATGTGATTCAAAAACTCTACTAGAAGACGAGATCCCTTGACAGAGGTATGAAAGGACATCATGGGATAAAACAAGTACCTAAAGTTGCATTTTTTCCAAAACCTAATATTTTTTGTTATTGATTACCTTTTCTCCTTTCCTGAACATGCTAAGCAAGTTGTTATTTACCTACTACATTCAAATGAGGATCATGAGAATCCTACAATTGTATATCCCCCTCTTAAATTTATACATGTGTTTCCTCAGTTTATCACTAATTTTGATCAAAATATCCCATTTGACCCATGTGATAACCATAACCATGTTGATGAGCCTCATGAAACCAAGGCTGATATTTCACCTCCTATATTTGATCCAACACCCTCCAAGGCTCAGCATAGATACAAAACCTTAAAATTACCTCACATCCTTCATGATTTTCCTCCAAATCATTATAAGTACCTACCTGTTTTTGATGGAGAACATTCCATCACATCTGAAAAACATATCCAAGATTTTGAACATTTTATAGATTTGTTTGAGATTGATCATAATCATGTTTTTATAAGAGCCTTCTCTCAATCCTTGAAATGGGATATCGAAGACTAGTTTAAACACTTGCAGCTAGATATAATTATCTCATGGGGGGAATTGAAGAATGTCTTTTTGAAATTTTGGGGAAAGAAGAAATCTTTGGATCTACAACTTACAGAGTTCTATGGCTTAAAGAGGCAGAGCAATGAAACTATTTCTACATTCAATAGAAATTTTTCTAGTATTTATTACAATTTGCCCAAAGAAATTCAACCCATTGAAGCTACTTCCATGCTCCAGTATGCCACTACTCTTCATCCAAATTTGTCTTTCGTCATGATGGAAAAAATACCTAATTCCTTACAAAAAATATTTAATGATGCTTAGGAGATTCAACACAATATCCAAGCATGTGAACATATTCGAAATGAGGGGTTGGATGCTCCAGAACATGAGAGTGAATATGAACATAAAACAATCGATTAGAATATTGATCATATAATTGATAATATCATAAGTCCTCTTGATGTTTTAAATGATAATGATTTTTCAAAGGATTGCATCCTACTTATTCAGAAAGGAGGTGCTAAGTTAGCTTCTGATCCAACCCATGATAAGCATGGAGCTGATTGTTTTATATATCCATTTATAGATAGTCAAGAAGATGAGTTTGCAAATCAGTTTGTTGAAAAGCAAGTTGATGTTCCAAGTTTGTTCTTGTTAGATGAAATTTCATACGTTGTTGATTCGCCTATATATGATGAATATAATGATGATTGTGATGTTGAATTCCTAGAAAAACTAGTTATCGGAAAATGTTCCTTTTCAACAACATATTGAGAGAAATCAACCTACATGTCATAGTTACAAAGAAGAAAGTATTGAATCAGCTGAAGAAAATTATTTACCTTTATGCGTTTCTTCATTTAAACTGTTGAAAAAGAATTCTAATACCATCACTGAAGAAGAGGGAGGTGTGATGATGCCAAACCACGATGATTCACAAGAAAAAATTAACAAGGAATTGCAACCATTAGCCGATAATGAAGCTGAAGATGAATGTGTTCAACAATCCAAAGAAAGTGGAAAATGTGCATATGACAGTAGTAAAGATAATGAAGAAGATTTTGAATAAGGTGGAGGAACCTTTCCATTGTGATTTTCTTCTTTCAAATTGTTGAAGCAAAATGTTATTAATGTTTTAGAATAGAAACCCTCCAGGCATGATGTTGAATCTAAAGAGAACAATGGACTTGCAAATGAAAATTATCTTCGATTATGTTTTCCTTCCTTTGAATGGTTAACATAAAATCATGACCAAATAAATAAAGTTGATCAAATAATTGTTGTCAAAATTCATTTGCCTTCTCCTGAACTTGATGAGGACATTCAACAAGATCTCCAAGAAAACAAATTACTTCAGAATTGTTTTCCTTCCCCTACGAATGATGTGGTTGTTCAAATTCTAAGTGGCTTGGGCGTAGATGAGGGCTTTGAAAGCCCATCTATGGAGACTTTAAAAAATGAACAAAAAACTGACATATAATTTCAGGAAAGCAACAAAACGGTGTATGTCATAGTTCAATCAGAAATACTAAAAGATGATAAAGAAGCAGTTGTTTTATCTAATTCCTGTGAATTTTATGATTCTAAAAATGTTCTCAAAACTGAAGAAGTAGAGAAAGAACAACAAACATTTGTGAGGGAGGCCTATCCTTCTGTCTTGGTTCATAAAAAAAATATGTTTTCTCATGTGTTTCATGACTCTATGGCATGCTATGTGGAGAATTTTAAGAATCATAATTTACAGCTTATTATGGATTGTAAGCTTAGAGATGAAGATGATGGTCATTCAATGTCAACGTTAAATATGGATTTCTTTCTACCATGGGGTTTATTCCAGTCAACACTATCTTGTAGTTCAGGATATTGCTATTCCCAACAGTCTCAACTGATTTTTCAACTTCTTAGTAAAAATCAACTAGTTAAATCACATGAAACTAGGAATGCAGTGGAAGAAATGAAACATGTTGGTTGTTTTATGCATTTTTTAGAGGATATGTTGTTCTTGAGTTTATACTAAGGATTCAAGTATAATGTCAGGCATCAGGAAATGAGGAAAGGTTTCAATGTTCACTTCTTAACACCGAAATCATAAGAGAAAGGTTCTTTAAATATAATTAATATTATAACAACTCAGAGGTTGTTTCTTGCATCTGAGTTAAATTTGAAATATTGAATGAATTGAAAGAAAACATAAAGCTTTTAATCAAAGAAAGGCATCAATTACTGAGGAATATTACTTTGTAATAGAAGAAGAAAGTGAAATGATGTAACCTTCAATGAAGTATAAAATATAGTATCTAAGTAACATGCAGGTCTTGTATTTGCTAACAGGAAATACAGAGGGAAATCTATTTGTTATCAGACTGCTAAGTGAAATATAACCACAGTAGATGTTTTACTAATTTGTGATTTAAATTCATCAAATAAGTGTATATGAAAGTATGTTGTAATATGGAAGGATAGAAGAACACATAACTCAGAATAGACGAAATGTAGAATCTTTGTTCTGCATTTGTATTAATTCTCAATAAAGAGAGTTTTCTCCTTTACAATTGGCAAAAAACAACCAAAAACCCTAATATAAGAGAATTGTTCTTCTATGTACCAGTCTTCCATGCTACCTAAGTTAGCCATGATTTTATCTAAAATCCTAGGAGGTGGGTGGCCGAAGATAACGACTTGCAATGGTACCATTACCCAGTTGAAAATATCATAGATGAATTCTTTGGCTTTATCTTCCCAGAGTTTTGAGTGGTACACGTGAATAGGCTCTACATTATTTGGAGTCCAGCTCCAGCTCATTAATGGAAAATGTGTCATGAAGCAAATGGCGTCGATAATGTAAGAAGACATGAAAAATGAAGCTACTTTCCTACTCACCTTTTGTGCCCGAGATTCTGTAATTTGACTGGCCAAACTGTTTGACAACAATTTTTCCTAGTAGAAAGAGTATCCTTCTGCTACTGTGTGGATAAGCGGTACCCATGGGAGAAGGAAATGTGCATTATTCTCTTTCCCGTAAAGTATTCACACCATCATCGCTATATACATGAAATTTGGCTTTAAAGATGAGATTGTGTATATACCATTAGAATCAGCTCTTAACTTTTCAGGGCATGAGCACCAATCCTTGATCAGGTCGGATAAGCTTTTTCCAAATTGATCACATTTTTTCTTTTTGAAACCCTCTAAGAATTTGGCATTGTAAGTAAAGTTTGGTGTGGGTGACAGCTTGTACATCGTCTGTAGATGCTCTGGTCAAAATGTCCCAATAGCCACCTTCTGAGAACTGAATGTTGTCCTAGTTGGGATATCTACGTGGTCCAGTGCCCATCCGATCATATCATAATAGGGAAAGAGTCGCGGCCTTGTTGCTACCTTGTGCATCTCCGACTAAGAAAACACCTTGTATTTGATATACAAGTCTTCTTTTTCGTTTTCTCTTGAGTTGTCTGGGCAGTTTACTAGCTCGTATTGCAATGTGTTCAAAACATGTGTCCATGTTTTGACTATGTCGATGTTTGTAGGTGAGGTATTAGAAAGAATATCTGAGCTCTGGCATACACTTTCACTAGCTATTTTGGGTGCTTTCCATGGAGCCATGATATACAGAATCTTGAAATTATATTTCCTGTCACAAAGAATGAAAATACAAACAATGGTTATCTTGCTAAGCTGACTCTGTGAAAACTAGAATGAAATTTAACTAATGACAGAAATCCTTTCACATTGAGCACTCTAGTCTGCGCAGGTCCTCACTGACATGATGTTTAATTCTTTTAATAGAAATATCTAGAAATAAGGCAAGATCGTATTTCCAATCATTTCTTTATTCTGCTCATAAATGCCATAAATGCTTGATATTTCGTGACTTGGGAGTATCGTAGAAATATTTAATTTTTGCCCGTAAATTTTACAGGGTAAAAGGTTGTTTAAGATATTAATTAATCCATATTAAAACTTTGATTAATCATGATTATTCCTTAATATTTCTTCAGAATTCATGGTCTCGGGTGATATTACTCTTAGTCTCGAGCTACGAAACCCCAATTTGGGAAATTGTGATTTGATTAATTAACTTTAATCAGGCTTAATTTTTTAATTAATTGCAATTAGTTTAGAAATTTCGGACCTCAAGGATTAGGGTTATAATTTGTTTTTCAAGGAAAAACCGTTGAATCGCGAAGTCGCGATAACAATTAATTATCGTTAGTCATTTAATTAATCAAGTTTATCTTATGTTACCTTCACAATTTCTCATATCGAGACATTCGAAGGTTGCTCGAGGCGTGACTCCCGACTTGCGAAGGCACGATGTATTAGATTAGTGATAATCTCTTTTTAATGTTTCAATGATCATGATTAAGCCTAACCCAACTTCGTTATTTCGCATGTCGGGGCATTGAGAGCTTTGACATGTTGGACTGTGAGATCTACGAAACCCGAAATTCAATGTTTGATGTTTATCATTAGCGATTTGTTGTTTAAAAGGTAGGCGGATTCAAATCCTTTAATATCTAGGGTATTTGAAAAATATATTTGTTCCAACATAGGCTCCATCTAGGGATCTCATCTCCCTGCGGGATGAGAAGAATAGTAGACCAAGTTCCTTTATTGGGTGAATGGAGTCATTACTTTATTTTTGTGAAAGACATAGAGGAAATTTAAGGTTTCATCCTTATCTCTAAAATCTTTCAAAACCTAATCATTCATTAAACTCAAGTTTTAGGCCTATCGATGACTTCCTCTGCCTTGAAATGGATTTCAGATCTGTTTAAGATAATCAAAACAACCTTAGAAATTCTAATAGGTTCTTTTGATCTTTGCTTGCATCAAGGTGAAGTAATTTCAGTGTTTTTAAATCAGGGAGTCTCGCGAGGACTTGGGATGCAGATCTTGTCGAAAATAGGACTAATTACCAAAGTACAATATAATTCATGTAAAACAACCTTACAGATTTCTTAGACATTGCTTCACTGCCAACGAGCCTGTTCAGTACCCTGGTGAAGTTATCTAATTCCATTTATTGAATTTCCTTTCACTACTTCAATTTGTAATTTTTCATTAAAATGTTGTGATGAGGGAAATCATTTAATGAATTTCCTTTCATCATCTCTTTTTTTTGGACTAGAGGGGGGCAATCATTTTTGAATTTCCTTTCACCATCTGTCTTATATTTTTTCTTTTAAAAACATGAAGTGGGGGAAATCAATTGGTATAAAGTATACCAGGGGGGTAATACCTATTTATAATTTAGCAACAAAGGTATGTTAACTCACTTTGATTACTCTGGACCAGTCTTCCTTTGACCTTCAAAACATCTTAGTCTATAGGAAAATTCTTATGGGGGATTTTTATTTCTAGGGGCCTTCTTTGAGCAAGACTAACCATTTTAAACCTGTTAAAATAACTAAGAGAGTTAGGACTAGATTATACATACTTTTGTTTAGTAGAAGTCTGAGGATCCGTGAGGACTTGCCCTTTTTCCAAAGATTCGTTTGTCGGCTTTTAGAGTTAAAGTGTGACCCATTTTGTTTTTCTCTGTAGAGGCCATGGGAAGGCATCTGGAATCAAGGGAGACTACACCAAAATTTGAACAGAGTGATAAAAGGAGGTTTCAGATTTCATAAACGTAGTTGTTTATATTGCAAACCCGAATTTTGGAACCTTTTCTTTGAGGTCGCTTTTTTTTTGGTTTATTTTAATCATTTTTATCTTATCCAGAGGAACTCTTTATAATCTATAATTAAATTTTATTCTTCTGATAATAAATCAGGTGAGTATCTTTATACATATGAGACCATTGTTGCACCATGTGATGTTCTTTGGAAATCTAAACAATTCAGAGACTCATACCTTTGATTTACCACTTCTTTCTCATCTAAGTAAATTATTTATTTATCACATGTTTTGGGACAAGCGATTTTATGACATATGACCATTGGTTTTTCTTCTTTTTGATGTTTGAGCTGTATACAAAAATATTGAATGAAGACAACATGAAAAGTGTCATGGTTTTAGGAGTCACAGAGTTCAATATGTTAACTATTTTATATTTCCTTTTCTATGAAATCACTAACCTGTTTTATTTGTGGTGGAAGTAAAACTTATCAAAAAACTGTAAAAAATAGAAAACACAAATCGGTGTATATAGTGGGATTTTGGAAATCATTTATTGCATAAAGTGATTCAAATAATGTCGGTTGATAGGGGTGTTGAGGATTTTACCATCCATATTTTCTAGAAAAAATGATTTCTTCCTTTCAAAAGCTGTAACTTTGAATGGTCTGTACCATATATGACTGAATTTTACATGTTTTGTCGAGTCTTCTTTCCTAGCATCCCATTTCAAAACTAAGTCACCAGGGAGGAATTCCCTATCTTTAGCCTTATGATCAAATAGGGCCTTCATGTTGTCTTGATATTTCTGAAGTTTTTCATCCACTTCAGCCCTATTTTGCTGGACTTCAATTAGTTGATTTATTCTTCTTGTGACAAGATTGGGTTCTTCTTTTTCATATTGCTAAATTTTCCTTACAGGTAGAGCCAAATTTATGGGTAATGCTACGTCAGTTCCGTATACCATTTGAAACGGAGAATTACTGATTGATTTCTTGGTGCCTATCCGATTTTCCCACAAAACATATTTCAAATGCACATGCCAGGATTTCTTATTTTCGTTCAACACCTTCTTAATTATGGTGATTAATATTTCGTTTGATGATTTAGATAACCCATTGCCTTGAGGGTAGTACGCCATAGAATGGCCCAGTATAATATTGTATTTTTGGAAAAATCTAACCATTTCCATAGATTTGAATGCCTGGGCATTATCTGTAGCTATCTTTCAGAGACAACCAAATCTAGATAATATATTTTCTTCCAAGAAATTTATCACCATTGAATCTGTCGCTTTTCTGGTCGGTATAACTTCT
Source organism: Picea glauca (assembly GCA_000966675.3). NCBI lineage: Eukaryota > Viridiplantae > Streptophyta > Pinopsida > Pinales > Pinaceae > Picea > Picea glauca. Next base: position 169,411 of record JZKD02S1966883.1, read on the forward strand.
ACCCATTTGGTGAAATAATATGTAGTGGTCAGAATCCATATATGTTGCGTGCTGGAATGTGGATTGATTTCGCTTATAAAATCCAACCCCCATTGTTGAAACGAGGCTTTCGTTTTAATCGAGACCAAAGGTAACGCTGGAAGTTTCTGTTTGCCTGAAAGTAATTGGCAAGAGTTACAGGCTCTGACTTTGACATTCACATCTAAGAATAATTTAGGACAATAATATCCTACTCTCAAGATTTTATAATTTGTTTCTCTCCATGCGTGATGTCCTTCTCATGCTCCCTCGTGAAATTTATTTATGACTCTTTCTGTTTCTGATTCTACTAAACAAACTAGTAGAAATCCTAGAGGGTTGTTCTAATACAATTGGCTTTCTAAGATACAGTACTTTACCACATGCAATTTCAACATTCTAGTTTTCTATGGAGTCATATCGCTTGGGAATTTCAGAGTTAGAAGATAAGACACTATATCTTTATACCAAACCGAAGTTGAAAAATTCTTTTTGATTCTAGTGGTAGCTATCTCGTCGTCGAATTCGTCTGTCCAAATATCCTTCATACTCTTGTAGGATATTTATTCCAAGCGCTCTGAAATTTGATTCAGCTAGTAGCTTAGCCAAACCCTGTCCTTTTACGAGCTTTGTCGGTTTCACCTCCAGATCTAATTCTTGGATTTTAGCAAGCCATTGACCCCTCTTCTCATCACTATCAGGATGAACCAAAATGTACTTACTAAAATTGGTAGGTACATATGAAACTATCTTGGAGTGTAATATGTAGGTTCTGAAAGCTTTTAGTCCCTTCACCATAGCATATGCCTGCTTTTCCATTATGTCGTACCTCAACTCTACGTCTCTAAGGATTTTACTGAAGAATGCTATTGGTTTCTTGAAACCTGCTTCATTCTTCTGGAGTAGTACCGCCGCAATTGTGTGTTCAAATGAAAACGAGAAGATAAAAAATTATTTTATATAATCAGGGCTTGCTAGTACAGGTGCTTCACCTATAATTTTCTTGATGTGTGAAAACGATTCTTTAGCTTCGACCATCCATTTAACTTTGTTGTTCTCCTTAAGCATATATGTGATTAATTTCACGATTTCAACAAAGTTCAGGATAAATCTTCTCAAAAAAATTATTTTCCCTAAAAATGAATGAATTTCTTTTAAATTTCAAGGAATATTTATAGTGTCTATAGCTTCGACCCTTTTAGGATCAATTTTAATTCCATCTAGAGATACAATATGACCCAAGATTTTACCTTCTTGCATTGAAAAGTGATATTTTTTGGGATTTAAAGACAAACTAAATTTACGACATTTCTCGAATGTCTGTTTGAGGTGTATCAGATGATCTTTGTCAGATTTAGAAAAAATGATCAGATCATCAAGATAGATAACAACAATTTTTTCTCTTTCGTCGACGAAGGTGATGTCCATATCTCACTGGAAAGTAGCACCTACATTCATCAAACCAAATGGAATTTTGTCATACATAAATGTACCCCATGGGGCGGTGAATTCAATTTTTTATTTATCATCTTCGTTGACAACAATCTAATTGTAACCCGAAAAAACGTCGATCATTGATATTCTATTTTCTTCGACCACTTTTTCTAAAACATGATCCATTTTGGGTAGTGGATAATTGTCTTTGAGAGATATTTTATTTAGATTTCTAAAATCTACACATGGTCTAATTTCTCTGCTCTTCTTCCTAACTGGAACCAGGTTAGTTACCCACTTAGAGTACCTAAGTGGTACAATTATTTTAGCGTCCAAGAGATTTTTTACTTCTTTTTTGACCACGAGAAATAATATGGGATTGATTTTTCTGAGATTCTGTCTGAAAGGTTTAACACCTGGCTTTAAAGGAATCTTGTGTTCGATCACAGTGGTATCATAAGTTCTCAGCTCATCATAATACCAAGAAAAAATGTCTTTATATTGCTTGAGTAAATCTGCATACTTACCTTTCATCTCAGGAGGGAGATACTTTGATATTTTTACTATTCTAGGTTTTTCTTTGGTGCCTATATCGCGATCTTCAACTTCTTCTGGCCAAGGTTGCAAGGTAGATTTTAATGGTATGTCATTGTGGTCAAATAATATTTCTAGAGGGATTAGACCTTTAGGGATTTGATTGTTTTTTAGTACTAAAATGTGATGATTCATGATATTTTCTTGGAACTCTTGAGGGTCCTCCCCCTCTTGCATAATCCAGGCATGTTCGTTCTGGTTTTCCTGGTCAATGTGCATTTCAACAAAGTCTTCCACCATTTCAAGGAATTTTCTGATATGTTCATCATCTTCGAACACTTGCCAGTGTTGTATATTGTTCGGTATGGAGGTTCTCTGCCTCATATCTATGTGATACTTTAGTTTGAAATCTGTAGGAGGTACAAACATTGAGGCTTCTTTGGCTAAAGAATCGATCTGTATATTTTCTGTATGGGGAATGTAATGAACCTTAACCGATGATAAAAAATTCTCCATCAAATCCCAGGCACAGTTCCTATAAGATCTCAATCTCGGGTGTTGGGCCCGGTACTGTCGATTTACTTGCTTCACAATTAATTCCGCGTCTCCATAGACTTCCAAGTTTTTTATGTTTAGCTTCATGGAAGCTTCTAATCCCATGCCCATGGCTTCATACTCACACAAATTATTCGTGTAATCTATGTCCCATTGTCATCTGTAAGAGAAAGGAATAACAAACTCATCTCCAGGTGCTATAAAAAGTACTCCTGTGCCTACTCCTTCACATGAAGAAGCACCATTGAAATACATTTTCCAAATTCTAGTACTATATACACTTTCATTTACTTTTTATGTTTTATTTTTCTCTGTACAATTTTGTTCTGTACATTCATCCACATCATCATCAATTGACAAAATACAATTTACTAGATCCTGATCACGACACAAACATGGTGATTATTAGGATTATGTGGATCACTTACCATATAAGCTAGCTGTGTTTCCCGGTATAATCGGGTGAATTGTCCACCGAATATGGGAATCGTGGCATAGGTCATGTAGGGATCCTCCAAGCTTAGTGCCCCAAGACCTAGATAATAGAAAACCATACTTCATAGGTATATCAACAATAAATACATCCATCAGAACACATTTTACTGGAATCTGTGCAAGATTTACCACTAAGTCTTTGATCATGCCCATACATTTAACCTTTCTCGAATCAAATGAATACAGGTCTCTGTATGTCCTGGTAATTTCGAGACCAAGTCTATCCATAATATATTTGGGCATCACGTTATGTGAGGCTCCAGAATCCAACATGCAATTATGTAGCAGACGATCATGCACATTTAGTGTAATGTAGGAAGGACCGATGTATCTCTGGCACCTTCAAAATGCAGACCAAAAATTATATTAGCCTTATCATATTCCAAATTTATAACGTCATCCTGACTTTCCACATCTGAAAAAATTATCATTTTGGTGATTTGCTTTCGGTAAATAGGGTTCTTTGCTAGTTCAACCATAGGCATCGATATCTTGATTTTGTTAATCTTATTTTCTAGGCTGAAACCTCCTACGATCTTATCGATTTCTTTGATTGGGACTTCGATCTCCTTCTTTTCTGATTTATTGGTTTGCATTTCTTTATTTTCAACTATTTTTGTTTTTGTTGTCTGTGTTTCAGCTGTCTTAGTTTTCCCTGTTTGGATCTTAGCACTTTTTATTTCGTTGTTTTGTATTTCAGTCTCTTTTCGAGCTGGCTCATATACTTCGCCTCTCGACAGGATTTTCTTTGGTTGGGTAGCTGCTACCTTTTTAGTTTTAGACCTTAGATTATACTTATGTTGGAGCTCGACCATCATAGTATCGACGATCCTCTAGCAAGAAAAATCTTTTGTATTATTTGTGTTTCCATCCTCACTAGACCGTTGTTCCATATTTAAAGACCTCTCATAACCTTGTCTAGTTAAATGAGGTTGTTGGAAACCATCATCGAGATCATTCATATCATCTTATAAATCCCCAAATTCTTGCATGTCATTTCCTCTTATAAATTTGTTTTTTTTTAAAGGGGTTTGAACTTTTTGATCTTCACTTTTAATCTGTCTTTGTTGTATTTGGGGATTAGGTGATCCATATTTTATGAGAAGAATGAAATGAATACAGATTATTGATAGGTGATTAACACAAAATAATAGAGATATAGTAAAACTATTTTTCTATTCAATAACGAAATAAGTTGAAACTGTAAAATGCAACAGAAACAAGCTTGCTGGAATGGTGGCGGCTTATCTCTGAGAAGAGATGTGACGGTAGCATGCATTCACCAAAAGAAACTTACAATGAGGCTCTGAAGGCATTTTTACAATAATCAAGAATTCCAAAATCCCTATACATCCAAAAACCTAACCCTAGGAGATGAAGCGCCAAAAGTCACGTGGGCCCCATTTGGGTAAGTTAGTACATCAACTTCCCGAGGTCGTAACTTTTGCATACGATCTCCGTTTTAGGCATGTGATAGCCCGTTGGAAAGGTATTTTCAAGGAGATTAATTTTGGAGTATAAATAATGCCTTCTTATATGATTGAGTATATAAATATAGAAAAACCTTCATTTAGGCCCTCAAAATGGCCCCGAAAGTTAAAACTACTAAAAATAGTAAATTGCCAAAATTGTCAGAAAATTGTTTTGAGCCAGTTGGAAAAGGTGGGTGGCCACAAATATCCATATGGATAAATTATCCCTCCTTAGGAGGCAATGGTATCCATTGTGTTTAGGTCCCCCATTATATGAGGAAATTTCTGCTGAATTTGGCCTCGGGTGAGCCACTTGCCTTGGTGCAGAAGCTGCCTTGCTTTGACGACTTGATAAAGATGGATCCTTTGTTGTCGAGTGCCCTTGATCTGTCTATCTACAATATTATCATTGAATGTCTATTTTATGCAGTTAGGGTTGATCTCTGTTGGTGTCAGCTATTCTGCTACTTCTGAGGTGTCCAATAATGGTGGGAAATAAGGGCGAAGGAGATCCAAGTTGAACAATGGGTGTAGGCCAAGGAAAGGAAGAATGTTGAGCTCAAAATAATTATCCCCCATGGCCTTGGTGATAGTGTATGGTCCATAATAGAGTGGGTGAAGCTTCCTATGGGGTCCTGTAAGGTGTTCTTTCTGAAAGTGAAACCAAACTTTGTCGCCCACCTGAAACTTATGCAACACCCGATGTTGATCATGGCATTGTTTGTACTTGTCATTGGACTTTTGTAGGATATCCTGAACCTATTGGTGGATGTGATGGATCTACTCAATGAAATGGGTGTCTTTGTCAGCTTCAGTTGGAGCAGAAGATGAGTCAATCGAGGTGACCGCAAGGGGAAGTACAACATCTGTGGGACCCAATGGTTGGAATCCCAACCCCACTTGAAAGGGGTTGTGGCCGGTTGAGTTATTCAAGGCTCAGTTGTAGCTATGTTGGAGATAGGGAAGGCTCTCATCCCATGTGCAAGGGTTCTTTGAATTATACATGCAAAGGATATGCACAATCATTTGATTTACAGTCTTGGTTTGGCCATCTATCTGGGTCTGGAAGGCCATGGATTTGGTGAGCTTGATGCCTAGCAGTGACTAGAGGCTCGACCAGAATGTGTTGAGAAATCAACTATCTCGATCTGAGACAATGGTTTGAGGGATTCCAAAATGTACCCAAACTCATTCAAAGAAGAGCTTGGCAGTGACCTCTGTTGTGATGCTCTTCTTGCAGGCAACCAGAATCACCATCTTAGAAAAGAGATCAAAAACCACAAAAACACAGTCATTTCCCCACTTGGTGAATGGGAGGCCTGACATGTAGTCCATTGAGATGGATTCCCATGGCCTGTGAGGAGTAGGAAGAGGGGTGTACAAGCCCTATTTATTAGTGGTTGGTTTGGCAATAGCGCATGCAGTGCAAGACCTGATATACTTGTCGACCTCCTGTCGAAGTTTCGACAAGTAGAAATGTTTATGTAGCATCACCACTGTCTTTTCGACGCTGAAGTGTCCTGCCACCTGACTGTAGTGGGCTTCCCAGATCAACTTTTCTCACTCAATTTATGGAACATAGATATGGCCCAGATGACACAACAACCCATCCTGAAGATGGAAATTATCGACAACTACATTTGCACCCAACATTTGGTAGGTGGTGGTGAAGTCAGGGTATGTCTAATAGAGTTGGGGTCATCTAGATGTCTCATGGCCATAATATTCTAGCACCACAGTGAGTGTTGCGACTGGCGGTTTGCTGAGGCAATCAATGACGTGATTGGTGCTTCCTCTTTTATACTTGATGTTGAGGTGGAATTGCTGCAAGTATGTGGACCACTTTTGATGGTGGTCATTCTGCAATTTTCCTTGTGTCTGTATGAACTGTAGTGGCTTATGATTAGTGTGGATGACTATCTCCTTCCCAAGAATGTAATGTCTCCACTGGTGGCATTCTTGCACATTGGAGTACATTTGTTTTTCATAAGTAGGGTACTTACATATAGTATCTAATAGTGTCTCACTATGATAGGCCAGGGGGTGGCCATGCTGAGTGAGAATGGCACCCACAACATTGTCTGAAGCATCTATCTCGATCTCAAAGGGATGTTGCAGGTCTAGTAATGAAAGTATTGGGGATGATCACAAGCCCTGCTTCAAATCATCGAACGCTTGTTGTTGGGACTGAGCCCACACAAATTTTTCCTTACCACCACCCTTGTTTATTTGGCTAAGGGCCCATGCTATATGGGAGAAACCCAACACAAACCTATGGTAGAAATTAGCAAGTCCTAAGAAGCTCTGAAGCTCAATGAGCATTGTTGGGGCTGGTCAGTCATGGATGACTTGGATCTTGGTTGGATCCACATGTATGCCATGTTGATCAATGATGTAGCCCAGGTAATGGAACTTGTCCATGCCGAAGGAGAATTTTTCCAGGTTGGCGTATAGCTTGTGCTATCGTAGGGTGTGAAAAACTTGTTGAATATGCTGCAAGTGTTCGGCCCAAGTCATGTTGTTAATTAGAATGTCATCTAGATACACCACTACAAAATTATTGGTGAATGGTCATAGGATATCATCCATCATCCTCATGAAAGTGGCTGGAGCATTTGTCAAACCAAATGGCATGACCAACCATTCAAAAATTACTTCCTTTGACTTGAAGGCAGTCTTCCATACATCTGTCTATTCTATCGGGACCTGGTGGTAGCCAGACTTCAGATCAATCTTACTGAATTATTTGGCCCTCGTGAGTTGATCAAGGAGGTCATATATTCGGGGAATCAGGTACTAGTTTCTGACAATGATTTTATTCAGAGCCCAATAACCAATACAGAGTCCCCAGGTTCCATCTTTCTTCTGTACCAGCATGATTGGGCTCCCACAAGATGATGAGTTGGGGTGGATGTGCCCCTTGTGGAGCATTTCTTGGATCTGTCACTTTATCTCCTCATTCTCTAACAAAGAGTGACCATAGACTGGCCCAATGGGAAGTGGTGCACCGGGGGCTATATCGATGGGGTGCTTGACCTGGTAGTGCAGAGGTACCCCTGTAGGTGAGGAGAAGATATCCTAGTATTCTTCCATGACCTTGTCTACTTGCTTCTGCTATGTGGAGAGGTCGACCACAGAGACCCTAGATGTGGCTACGATATTTCGCTTATTCTAAGAGTGAATCACAAAGAAGACAAACGTCCCCATCTAAGAGATGACCTTCCTGCATTTCTTAGCAAATATCAAGGAAATAACACTAGGTGGGAATGCCTCGGGTATCCTGTACAATTTCTTGTTCAAAGTAATAATAACACTATGAGGCCTAGAGTCGTATACATCATGAAAATTCCATAAATAAGGTTGTCCCAAAAGAACATCACAAACTTTGAGAGGAGAAACATCACACAATACCTCGTGTTTGAAGGGCTTGATGTTGTACAACAATCAACATTGTTGGATAATGTAGAGATCGCTTCCTTGGCTGAGCCATCCAATGGTGTAGGGTTGTGGGTGCGACATTGTTGGCAGGGGCAACCACTTGATGACCTTTTCTGATATGAGGTTCTTCTAGCTACCACTATCAATGATGAAGTGCAATGGGGTGCCTTTTACACAAATCTATGAATGGAAGAGGCACTCTCCTTCTTATGGCTCGTCTGGTTCACTAAGTTGGAGCTTGGTGGTAGCAACGGTGGTACTGGGTTCCACATCAATGATCTGTCTTCCCCTTTCTAGTTCTGCCTCGGAGTTAGAATCTACATCTGATTAAGAGGCTTTCACTTTGGCCACCAGGGACTACTTTGAGCGACAATCAGCATTATTATTCCAAGGGATCTTATGGAAGTCATACCACTTACCGATATCTTTATTTGTCTTTCCGGTGTCCTTATTTTCTTACGGCTTGTACTGGTTGTCTTGATACTATCCATATTTGATCTATCCTTTGTTTGGCAAGTTGGGTCTGCCCTTTCTTGGCTTTTGTTGTGAGGGGTTCCCAGGCCCAAATTCTTGCATCTTTTGTTTGAGCTTCTGCTCGATTTTGATGACATATTAGTAGGGCACACCCAAGGATGAGATGTCCAGAAATTCCATTTTGGTATGGATGTATCTATGCAGAGCACCATGATACTTGAGCACCATATTTCACTCTGAATCTTTGATACCCAACTTGGTGCGCAAGGTATGGAAGATATTTGTGAAATCTAGCACTGGTTGGTCTCTTTCTTGCCACAGTGTGGTCCATTTGGTATACAGGTCATCATAACTTTCGACAGGGTAGTATTGTTCCTTAATAGCATCCCTGAAGGATTCCCAGGTGTCCGTGAGTAAGAATAATGAGGTTTCCTCTGTTTCCTTTTGCTCACAGAAAGTTTCCCACCAATATTTGACATGGGGAATGAATTTGAGGAGCGCAAAAGTAATCTTTTCTCTATTCAAAAATTTATGAACAGAAAAATACCCTTATAGTAGATTCAACCACTTGTCTACAACATCTGCGTCTATCTGACCTTCAAATATAGGAATATCAAAGTTTATTTGTACCTTGAAGGGGCAGACGCCTCCGTTTGAAGAAGATGCATCACATGTTGGTAGTCATCGAAGGATTTGCATGAAACTATCCATCATCTCGTTCCTCTGTTGTGTGAGGGATTCCTTAATCAATAGTTTGAAAGGATCTCTTGTCCCATCATATTTCTTTTCTCCTACCATGGGACATGCATTAAGACGACAAGGAACAAACCGCTCTGATACCACTGATTTGGATTTTATGAGTAGAATGAAATGAATACAAATTATTAATAGGTGCTTAACACAAAATAACAGAGATATAGTAAAATTAGTTTTCTATTCAATAACGAAATAAGTTGAAACTGTAAAATGCAGTGGAAACAAGCTTGCTAGAATGGTGACGGCTTATCTTTGAGAAGAGATGTGACAGCAGCACGCATTCACCAGAAGAAAGTTACAATGAGGCTCTGAAGTCATTTTTACAATAATAAAGAATTCCAAAAACCCTATACATCCAAAAACCTAACCCTAGGAGATGAAGCGCCAAAAGTCATGTGGGCCCCGTTTGGGTAAGTTAGTACATCAACTTCACGGGGTTGTAACTTTTGCATACGATCTTCTTTTTAGGTGTGTGATAGCCTGTTGGAAAGGTATCATCGAGGAGATTAATTTTGGGGGCTCAATAATTCATTTTAATTTCATTGAGGAGATCTATACCGAAAAACCTTCATTTAGGCCGTCAAAATGGCCCCGAAAGTTAAAACTGCTAAAAATAGTAAATTGCCAAAATTGTCAGAAAATTGTTTTAAGCCAATTGGAAAAGGTGGGTGGCCACTGATATCCATATGGATCATTAGGGTTCCTCCTCAATTCTCTCCTAACTAACTGATCTCCTTTAGATTGATCTAGTTCCATCTTTGAAAGTTTATTTTATAGTTCTTTGATTATCTTTTCCATGTCATCCATTCTATCATCTGTAGACCTCCTAGATCTAGAGGGTCCTTCTTGTTCTCTAAATCATTTAGTATCTTTGTTTCAAATTTCCACTTTTGTCTTTAATTTTCTAGAATCCATCATATTTGACTCAGTTTCTACGACATCATCTTGCATTCGGGTAAGTTTGACAACTCTCCTCTCTCTCAATAATAGTGCAAAATTGGGTTCAAAAGCCCCTACAAAAGTTACCTTTGTTGCAGTCTGGGAAGGCTTAACTTCAAATGGGATCTTGTTATATAATTTTATAAATATTTGAATGAATTCAATAACAGTTTTCGAATTTTTCTTCCTTAAAGCCCCAAACTCAGTTAAATAATATAGGTGATCTTTTCTTTCGCCCCCTTGTCTAAGAAAAGCATTTTCTAACCCATCATAGGATCCTATTGAACCTATGAGCAAACCTCGAAACCAGGTTCTCACCTGTCCTTCGAAATTTTGAACAAACAACCATGCATACACGTCCTCATGCTCGAGACCGATAATATCTGTGAATTGATCAAAAAAATTTATATGTTTGGATGCAGTTAGATCTCCTTCCCTCATAAACGTAGGTACGTTTTTCATGTACTTTTCAGGTAAATCATGAAGGGTCATTGGGAGGACCAAAGGAGCATATCTGGCAGCTACTTTGGCAAAAATTCTGGGGGGTGGGGGTGGCCCTTGACCGCCCCCTCCTCCTCCTCCCACAACAACCATATATATTCCAGGGGAGAGAACTGGTAAGTTATAAAGAGGGTTCTCAAATATGTAAAGCAATCCTTCGGCTTATTTGGGATGAAGCAAGAAAGGTTTCGAGAACCATTTATTAGGAGATGAAAAAACTGAAAAAGGGGGGAACGAGAGATGAGGACTCGGTTCTTCTGATTTGCAAGATATATAAATGGGAGAACTTGCAGGAGTTGAATCCGATTGTATGATATATTCTTCGAGAATTTGTGAGGTTGGGAAATTTAGCTCGAGAAATGATAGGATATCTATCAAAGGTGGATTTACCATAGGTTTCTTACCTTCACTTACACAGGAGGTAGTTGAATAAGATTCAGTTTTAATTTTAGGGAAAACCAATTTAGGGTTTATGGTTTCAGCTTCAACTATGTTAGCCAACATTTTTCTGAAAAGGATTTGGGTGGAAACTTATTGTGTAGTTAACAGTTCAAGTGGAATATTAGCCTTATACTGTGTAGATTTAGGTTGGTAAACCGCAATAGATTTCTTTAGGAATCCTCTTGGTTTTAGTATTTTTTTGGGGTTGGAAACATGCATGGTCTACTTATCATCTGGGTTTTTTCTGGTGTTCCTTCGACTAGATGCCAGCTTATTTAAATGTGGAGTC
>JZKD02S1966883.1:189109-206165 GCA_000966675.3 Picea glauca
AAGCACCAACTCCCTGAGTATTCCAGCACCAACTGGATGGAAGCACCAACTTCCTGAATGTTCCAACACCAACTGGATGGAAGCACCAACTTCCAGTTACATAGGCTCCAACCTGTATAACAGAGAACACTTTTTCTCCCTAGAACCACCCTGCCACCCTGGTTTCTCTAGCTGCAACCAGATGGAAGCTACAACTCCCTGTGTTCAAGCACCCACTTGAAACTCTGAGGACAACAGTCCTCCCGAGCACCTCCCAACCACCCTTTAATATTAATCGCTAAATGCACATATAACTTTACAGATAAGTCAGTTCTTACCAGTCTTTCTTTGTTCTGTAAATATGGTCTTCTGTTCACTGTTCTGCTGCTCTTCTCTTCCTCTGTCTGTTCAGCAGGTATGCTCTGCATCAACTTGTGCTCTCCTTCTACTCCGCTTCAACTTGTTCAGTTATTCTGCTCTGCATTTTTCTCTTTCTGTCATTCTTCTATACTCCTTCCCTTTCTGTCATTCTGCTCTTCTGTTCACTCTCCTTCTACGCATTCTCTTCTCTATTTTTCTTTACAGTTTCATTCTTTTTCACATAGAGAACCACAAAAACCGACATAGTCTGTTTCAATCTTCTTTTATACAATCGAACAGACGATTCAACTTCTCATCTCCTTCGGCAAGAACAATGACAACTATCCCTGTAACTGAAATGTTAACACCTTTACAATCACGAGTCTGTTTCACTTAACATATTCATAATAGAGGAGTTAACTTCAAGAAAGAATGGTAACCCTCCGATCACAATCAAATCTTATCCACACCGTTGGATAATCTTTATTATTCTTGCTTTTTAAATCGGGTTTTGGCACTTTCAGTGTCGAGATGCACATGTACTCGGAACCCTTGATTCTCCAATCCTCGATGTGCTTCTTAATCGAGCTTTAGCCCCTTCCGACTACACAATGGTCCATGTGACCAGCTATCATGTGATCGTCACCATACCTCTCGTCGGGGTTTCAGGATTTACATTTATAATGTGTATACACCCCTTAGACCCACGATATGCCGATCCTCGACTTCCTCTGTACTCCTTACACATGTCCTCCACTAACTCCTAGGTGGCCCACACGTTATATGCCTTATCGGGAAATCGCGTATCGCGATTTTGCGATGTCTGATGTTCTATGTTCTTGTCACCACCAAAACCCGATCCCCGAAATTCCGTGTAGAAAATATATCAACGATCCAGATTATATCTAGATATGACGATTGCTATTACATCGCGATTTCGCATATTGCGATTTATGTCAAGTGATTTTGGCATTTCAAATTCGTGATTCGCGAAACTCCGATGTGGAGTTTGATCAATGGTTCAGGTGCGATCTTGGCTCAACGGCTACGATTGTGTCGCAATATCACATATCACGATTTCAACATTTCTTGTTGCATTGTGTTCTTGTCTCGATTTCGCGATCCGCGAAACTCCGATACAGACTTGAATCAATGGTCCATATGCGATCTTTATTCAATGGCTACGATTAAATCGTGAAATATTAGATCGCGATTTTAGGGTTTTCGATGTCAAGTGTTCTTGTCACTGCAAAGTCCCAATTCTCGATACAGACTAGAGTTAACGGTCCAGATCAAGGTTTTATCTAACGGCTCCGATTTCATCATGATTTTGCATATTGTGAATGCGCCCACTTCTCCATGCACTTAAAGAGCGTGCAAGTTATCCTTGATCCGATGATGGTCGGGCTCTGCACTCGGATCTGACGGATGAGATCTGTCTCCCTCTTCAATGATAAAAAATTCTTCTTCAACCTTTCGCTCATTCACTGCCTTCGATCAATCACCTCTCTGAGCTTGTCTTTTGTTTGCCTGTTTGCCTGTCATCTTCACTGTTTCCATCAATGAAAAGCATTCGCTGTCTATTCACTGAAATTGCCAACATGTTCAATATTTTTTCACTATCAAATAAAGAAACTTACAATTTCCATTCTCCCAGGGAAAAATAACTCTGTTTCTCTATCCCCGGCAACGGTGCCAAAAAGATGTTGTTCCTGAGTTTATACTAAGGCTTCAAGTATAATGCCAGGCATCAGGAAATGAGGAAAGGTTTCAATGTTCTCTTCTTAACACTGAAATCATAAGAGATAGGTTTTTTAAATCTAATTAATATTATAACAGCTCAGAGGTTGTTTCTCACATCACAGTTAAATTTGAAATATTGAATGAATTGAAAGAAAACATAAAGCTGTTAATCAAAGAAAGGAATCAATTACTAAGGAATCTTACTTTCTAACAGAAGAAGAAAGTGAAATGATGTAACCTTCAATGAAGTATAAAATATATTATCTAATTAACATAAAGGTCTTGTATTTTCTAATAGTAAATACAGAGGAAAATATGTTTGTTATCAGACTTCTAGGTGAAATATAACCACAGTAGATTTTTTACTAAATTGTGATTTAAACATTCATCAAAGAAATGTATATGAAATTATGATGTAATATGGAAGGACAGAAGAACACATAACTCAGAATAGAGAAAATGTAGAATCTCTGGTTTGCATTTGTATTAATTCTCAATAAAGAGAGTTTTCTCCTTTACAATCGGCAAAAAGCAGCCAAAAACCCTAATATAAGAGAACTGTTCTTCTATGTACCAGTCTTCCATGCTGCCTAAGTTAGCCATGATTTTATCTGAAATCCTGGGAGGTGGGTGGCCAAAGATAACAAGATGCAATGGTACCATTACCCACTTGAAAATATCATAGATCAAGTCATTAGCTTTATCTTCCCAGAGTTTTGAGTGGTACACGTGAATAAGGTTTGCATTATTTGCAGTCCAACTCCAACTCATTAATGGAAAAGGTTTCATGAAGAAAATGTAATCCATAATGTAAGAAGACATGAAAAATGAAGTTGCTTTCCCACTCACCTTTTGTGCTTGATATTCTGTAATTTGACTGGCCAGGCTGTCTGACAATAATTTAGCCCAGTCAAAAGAGTATCCTTCTGGTACTATGTGGATAAGCAGTACCCATGGGAGAAGGAAATGTGCAATATTCTCTTTCCCATAATGTTTTCACACCATCATCGCTATATACATGAACTGTGGCTATAAAGACGAGATTGTGTATATACCATTACAAACAGTTATGAACTTTTCAAGGCATGAGCACCAATCCTTGATTAGGTTGGATAAGATTTTTCCAAATTGCTCACATTATTTCTTTTTGAAACCCTCTAATAATTTTTCATTGTAAGTAAAGTTTGGTGTGGGTGACAGCTTGCACATCATCTGTAGATGCTCCAGTTGAAATGTCCCAACAACCACCTTCTGAGAATTGAATATTGTCCTAGTCGAGATATCTACGTGGTCCAGTGCCCATTCGATCATATCATAATAGGGAAAGAGTCACGGCCTTGTTGCTACCTTGTGCATATTCGACTGAGAAAAAACTTGTATTTGATATAAAAGTCTTCTTTTTCGTTGTCTCTTGAGTCATCTGGGTAGTTTACCAACTCGTATTGCAATGTGTTGAAAATGTGTGTCCATGTTTTGACTATGTCGATGTTTCTAGGCAAGGTATCAGAAAGAATATCTGAGCTCTGGCCTGCACTTTCACCAGCTATTTTGGGCACTTTCTGTGGAGCCATGATATACAGAATCTAGAAATTATATTTCCTATCAGAGAGGATTAAAATACAAACAATGGATATCTCGCTAAGCTGACTCTGTGAAAACTAGAATGAAATTTAACTAATGACATAAATCCTTTCACATTGAGAACTCTAGTCTATGTGGGTCGTTGCTGACACAACATTTAATTCTTTTAATATAAATATCCGGAGATAAGGCAAGATCTTATTTCCAATCATTTCTTTATTATGCTCATAAATTCCATAAATGCTTGATAATTTGTGACTTGGGAGAATCGTAGAAATATTTAATTTTCGCCCGTAAGTTTTACAGGGTAAAAGGTTGTTTAAGATATTAATTAATCCAACTTAAACCTTTGATTAATCATGATTAGTCCTTAATATTTCTTCGGAATCCATGGTCTCAGGTGATTTTACTCTTAGTCTCGAGCTATGAACCCCCAATCTGTGAAATTGCGATTTGATTAATTAACTTTAATTAGGCTTAATTTTTTAATTAATTGTGATTAGTTTAGAAATTTCGCGACCTCGAGTATTAAGGTTATAAGTTGTTGTTCAATGAAAAACTATTGAATCATGAAGTCGCGATAACAATTAATTATCGTTAGTCGTGTAATTAATCAAGTTTATCTTAAGTTACCTTCGCAACTTCACATATCGAGACATTTGAAGGTTGCTCGTGACATGACTCCCAACTTGCGAAGGCATGATGTATTAGATTAGTGATAATCATTTTTTAATGTTTTGATGATCATGATTAAGCCTAACCCAATTTCACTATTTCGCATGTCGCATTGAGAGCTTCAACATGTTACACTGTTAGATCTGCAAAACTTGAAATCCAATGTTTGAGGTTTATCGTTAGCATTTTGTTGTTTAAAAGGTAGGCGACTTCCAATCCTTTAATAACTGGTGTATTTGAAAAGAATATGTGTACCAAGAGGTTCCATTTGTAGTTTTGTTGGAGGTATTAAATAATCCCAATGTTTTTAATATTTTGAGATTTGAATTCATAAATAGATTCTTAAATGAATTATCACTGAATAGGTTTTGGACCAAGCATGTGCAAATAAAACAAACAGTAGATAAACTTCTTACATGGTTGCATTGGCATTATGATTTCATTTGATGGGAACACCATTTCAACAGTTAGGGTAGGTAGGTGCGAATAAGCTTGATGATCAATCATTTTCAAGTTTATGTCTCCAAATAAAGTGTTCAGTTAGATGTTAGCACTATATAGAATGTTCAGTCTCCAAGTAAGAGTAGTGGAAAGACTTCAATTTCAGTAGACATTGGTGTCATGTCCGAATAGGGTACACACCTATTTTGGGAGTAGCTCGATGGATAAGGCAGAGGATCTATGCATTATTTTATACCTCGTAGGGAGGATAGCATCCCCAGTTGGAGCCCATGTTATCATTATAACAATTTTAATATGGAATCCAATTTCCGGTCGTGGATGATTTTAGGGGATAAATTTCGCTCATGGGCTAATTTTCCATGGTTTTTCCAAAAATGATATTCTCTATTTTAAAAATAATTCGCCCAAATTCTATAGGATAAAATTATTTTACCTCAAAAATCGCCAAAATTTTATAAAAACTATATAAAATCCTTAGAAATTTGAATATTTTTACAAAAATATCGCCAAACATTTATAGTTGGCATATGAAGGATTAGTAAGATTCGCCAATGTTTCTACATTTTAAATTAAATTTCCATCCTTAAAATCATCCCTGTAAATTCTGGGACTTAGCGAGAGGCTAAACTGATGTAGAGACGCGGTAAACTGGAGGACAGGGCCATATCTAGTAGAAGGAAGTTAATTCTAGAGGAAGTACGGAGTTAATGGGACCCAAGGGGTCATAGATTATGGATTCCATAGATCAACAATCAGGGATCATTTCAGGTGGAGAATTATCACAGAGGTTAATTATTGAAAGCGGGTCGAAAAGGAAACCGTGGTTTCGGCTCGAGACTACGTGGCGCCATTGGGTGCAATTTGGGGGGAAAAGTGGGTGAACTCAAAACCACTCCATCACACCCTGAAATCACATGTTAAGTTTCATTTAATGTGCCAAATCCAATGGTCACATCTGGAAAGGAAACTTGATAGCCAATCTAATGATCCCAAGACACTTGTTTAGGTACCATTCGTCTGCCCAATGCCAAATAAGTGTCGCCGAATAACCGATTTAAGACTCATCATTGGAAATCGATGGTCGAATGTGAGACGCTAAAATGAAAATTTCATGACACATTAAAGGAAGATATTGATAAGCTAAAATGAAAATTTCATGATGGGCCAAATAGAGTTCATTTAAGGGAATATTGCGATTTTGTATGCAGGTGGAATTTAGGGTAAAGATCTCAAATATTTTTGGTTTTATGTTTGTAATGTTCTGTAGAAAGTAGAAATTCAGTTTTTGTGTGTTACTCCCTCTGTAATCGATATCTATTTTGGAATCTTGTAGAAGATGATCTGTTTTGGGTCTCATATGTAATTTATCTATATATATTATTAAAAAGATAAATGAATGGTTCAACTAGCCAAAGAGGGGCCTTCCCTTGTAGCAGGAAAACTTTGTGATTTCTTATGGATTTTAATATAAGAAGAGAAGGTTTTCTTAGATAGCCGAGATTCATCATGGTATTGATGTTCAATATCTTTTTTTGTATTTCATATTCATGAATGTGTTTTTCTGCTAGCGATAATATTTAAACAAAAGAAATAATTCACTTTGTTGCTGCTCTTTCTCATATTGGTTATGCTTGTTATGTGTTTATTGGTTTTTGGTTCAAAATTCACCCATTATCGAAACTCTATTTTTAGTAGCCAACCTTTAGTTTCTTTCTTCTAGAGCTATGCCAAGAGATTCGTCCTTTGTTAGATGCCTCTTTTCATGGTGACATTTCCTCTTTTTCCACTTCCATATCATATTGCTTATTTGGCTTAACACGGTGCCTATTTTGCCTCTGTTCCCTCAGGAATACATAGCTTAAAAAATTTCATATGATTTTGATAAGTTGACCCCATTGCAAAATCTGGCCTTTGTGAGTCCATTGCCAAATATTTTTTAGTATTTTTAGTATTCACACAATTGAGAGAGCCCTCTCTGATTGGAAGGGTTAGAATCCAATCTAAAGTTGGTTGAAACAATTACCTCTTTCACTTTTTTATTAGCCAAAACAAATTTACAGAGTGGTAATAGGAAGGATAAGATTGTTTAAGGGAAATATGGTAACTTTATGTGGAAGAGTGATTATTGTACCTATTATTGTTCATGGAACATCAACTAAAGAATAATTGGAAGTCATTAGGTTTTTTTAGGACAACGCCCCTTTCCCACTTTTGCTAGGTAATACTTTGATTGAGAAGGATCAGATCAGAAGGAAAGTAGAGGAAGAATCTATAGAAAATAAAATGCACGAATTAAGGGATTTCATAGCTAGGAAAATAGACCGACTAAGAGAAGAACAAGAGGATAAGTCGAAGCAATAGAGAAAAGTAACAACACAAGAGGGGCAGAAAGAAAAAGAATTAGCTATCGAGGTTGAAAGAATGCAATAAGGCTTGAAGGACCTATCTATCCAAGAGAGAAGTGTGCCCACTCAGGAAGTGTTAAGAAAAGGGATATTAAATTCAGAACCTTTGAGGGTACCTCAACAGTGCAAAGCCACTACACTAGGGGAAGATAAGAATAAAAATGGAAAGAGGATTCTAGAAATAGTTAAAGAGACTTAGATAATAGGAAATAAGGAAATGAAGCTTAATAAAAAGAAGGCTAAGTTGGAAAAGCTACAAGAAGTTAAGGAAACCATATGGAAGACTTCACAGACCAGAACGTCATAGGAGGCAAGTTCGTAGGGTTTGAACCTCGCTAGAACAACAGGTCCATGCAGATTTGGATTTCTCCCCGGCAAAGTTATATAACCGTTGGAGGTGCCCTGAATGTTAGAATGATGCTCCAGAATGGTTAGGAAACACATTTATGGGTTTATAAACTTCTTTTGGATGTTGATAGTACGCCATAATGACTATATTTACATTAATGGAATCATTTAACTCTAATTCCTATCCATTCGAAGATCTGTCATGCCACCCCGCTTATTTTAATCGTCGATCGTGGTGCTAGGACTACTTTTTTCTACCTGTGAATGAATGAGCTAAGTCAAGAACTGTCCAAGTGTTGAACTGATATGCATGTTGTTATCTGAAAGTAGACCCCACTTGTTTATTTGTCTATGTGCTATCTTTTGAAATCTAGAATGTCAGGTGAACCCAACGATATTGAGAAGTTTTTTGAGGTTTTTATTAGGAAAATCATGGCCGATACACTTGTATTTGAAGTTATTCAAGCATCATCGACCAGGGGACTGCGGGCTTCCCCTTCAAACGAACATCGTTCCACCTACATCAACCCCATAGATGAACACAAAAGAAAGCACTGCAGTGATCTAGCTAACATGAAGAAGATCCCATCGATCCTACCTAAGTATATTACACCTCTAGCCAACATTTTTAACCGCGAAAGTATCCCCCATGATTTTGAGTACTCTTTGTTCACTGCATACATTCCAAAAATAATTCACATAGTAGGAAGTCAGTTAGGGCATATTCTGTTGTTGAAGCAAAGAGAATTCAACTTAGGAGACTGGAAGAACTATGCCATGCTAGCTCCTCATCGTTACTAAACAAAGACAACTAGAAAGAAACCTCACCTCATCCCACAGCCATGGATCAAGGGGTTTGCATAGTCAACCATATTAAACGTAATGAAGATATCTCATTTTGGCTGCCACCAGGAGGTTAAAACTTGCGTTAAACTCCTTATTGTGTGCTATCATGGTGGATATCTATGGATTTACAGAAGAATTACTGTGGATCCAACGTTGATCCACTGGATCATGGGTTTAATTTTGAAGGGTCCTGACTGACAACAGTTCTACCCAAGTAAGAACTCAGATCGTTCTTTAGCACAACACATCAAAGAAGCCTATGGAGAGGTTGAAAAGGGGAAGCGAGGTTACAAGGTAGCCTCCATTCAAGATGGAGTAGTGCGCCTTGCTTGTAAACTCTTAGCTAGAAAACTAGTGAGGAAGAACCACCCCACACAGTTCATTGGGTTCGTGGTGGACCTCACAAGAAAGTGTGTGGAGGGCCTGTAGATGAACTGGTTGAACTACCTCATCAATGAGTTAGAAAATATTGTTGCGAATCCCAAGACTTAGGATATGAGTTTCACTACAGTTGGTTGATCATATTGATTGCATTTGTGGCTTGGAAGATGCCTGAAGGATCTCCTTTCCTAGAGATTGAACCTACGGAGCCCCTGGCCACTCGGTTTTCCACCTTGTGGTATATTGATGACATGATGAAGCAATGGAAGTCTAATGATGTGTTTCACAGATATTATCAATAGTTGAAAGTATCCATAGAAGCATTCCCTTGTATGACACCACATACCCTACATCAGTACCAACCCATAGCGAAGTTTCACGTTGATCCCCACTTCATTTACATCATCATGTGAAGAGATGAGCACCAAGAAATATTGTAGTCATACTATAAGCTCACGAATGAAGATATGGAACAAATTATAAATGATTCGCCAAATATTTTCTTGTACCTTTCGTCAATGTAGAGTTATCTAACACTAATACTATAGGAATCCTAATGGTTGTGTGAGTTGAACACATCAGACAGTCCAGTGGGATGAAGAAGCATAAAAAGAAGGTTGAAGTCCAGGACATAGAGATTGATGAAGAGGACGAAGAGGAAACCTCTAGAGATAGTGGGTCTAGCTCGCTAGGAGGAGGAGAAAATTAAGTAGAAGGACAGGGAGGAGGAGATGAAGGAGAAGAAGAGAAAGGAGGAGGTGAAGCTACTAGAACAACACCACCTGAAGATCCCCCTGTTGTGACAGTACAAAAGAGGAAAGTTACCCTGAAGAAACCTTCAACAAGGAATAAAATGTGCACCAATAAGCCACAGTTGGAAGACACTCTCATTAACGATGACATTAGTCTAGTCCGTGGAGCTATGGAGGATGCCTATGAAGACATCTTGCAGAGATAGGAAGAGAAATAGGTGGATTTATATGAAAGGACTGAGAGGGAGTTGAAGGAAGTGCAACAGGCTGTTTGCTTGGTCTGCGCAGTGCCTACTATGTTGTCTTCACCTTCCTCATCATAGACCGCATACTTGGAGGATGAACCAACTTCGCAGGGTGAACCAGGGATTTGGATCACCCTCCCCTAGTATAGAATCAATTTTCCCACCCCCACAGCACTAGATGATATCCCCAACTTGGATGTTGAGTTTAACCTTAAAGGAGTACCTCTAGAACAGGTCGAAGTATTGGAGGTAGGTTTAAAGGCATACATAAGGGAACAGAGAGAAATGATCGCTAAAAGAGAAGCCCAACTAAGAAGGATTGTTGATGCAACAAAATCTCAGTTCTAGAGAGCTCAGGAAGAGAAGGAGAAGGCTACACAAGCCTTGCAAAAGAAGAAAGAAGAAGTCCTAGTACAATTATGAGTAGTGTAGGATAGTGTAGCTACCTATGAAAGAGATAAAGTAGAGCTTCAGGAGGAAAAGAAAGCCAGTGAAGCCCAACTACAGAAGGAAAAAGAGAAGTTTCTCGCAAAGAAGGCCTTGATCAAAGAAGTAGTAAGAAAAGTGTGTCTCTCTATGTCGAGATTGGTACAAGAGGAGCTTGATCCTGTCAAAGCTCAAGTAGAGAAGCTTGCAAAAACCCTCCAATAGTTTTAGGCTAGGATAGCTAAAATGGATACCTGAATTGTTTCGAGCACCCCACAGGAGGTGTGTGACCAGAGGGAGGAGTTCTCCAAAAACGCAGTAGCAAGTATAAAATCCCTCAGCTCGGCATGTAAATAGCTGAGTGACAGAAGCACATGGATGTATGAATGCCTCGACAAGAATCCAGTGTTAAAGAAGCTAGAGGCTCAATTACACGAGGTGCAAAAACAAGCATTTTCATTGCAGACACATATGAAGCTTCTCATAGCAGTGGAAAGGATGAAGAGATAACATGAGTAGTGCATAGTACAACAATAGATCACTGCCCTCTAGGGTAAAGTGATGGAAGTAACAAAAAATTTATAACCTGTGCCACATGAATCTTGCAAGGTGTTCGAGGAGATCGATGGCCAAGGTTCAGAGTTATATCAAGTAGTTTTAGTAATAGAGAAACACCTAGAAGGGCCTGTTACAATGCAGACAGTCTAGGAGCTCGTTGGGAAAGAGGCTCAGGTGAGGCAACAACTTGAGGAATCTTGAGTTAATATCGAGGCTTTTGAAGTAGCATTGTATGGACATGAGTGACTCGGGATGAGTCACATGTAATTTTTGAGGGCCTATTGGCCCTTGACCAAGTTTTGGGAAAACTTTGGTCAGTTTTGGCCAACTTTTGGAATTTGACACGTTGGTTGAAGTAGGAGTGCCTAGGTGGAGCAGAGATTGTGTATCTCACCTATTTTGAGGTTTATGTGGACCTAGTAAGGGGTCCTCTGGGTTTTGTAACAGGTTTATGGGATGTCGTCCCATGGATTTTCTCCATATTTAGGCCTTATTATAAGATTTTGTAAAGTATAAATAAAGGGGAATGTATTGTAGAAGTAGTTATGTGTGCGAAGGAATGTATGTGGTTGAGGCTTTGTGCTCGAATGTGATTTTGTAAAAGGTGCTAAGTGTCATGATAAGAGATTTTGGCTCTGTGCATTTGACCTATTTTTGGAAGGTAAAGAAGGAGGATCTAGTGCTTAATGCACAAGAGTGACTGGATGTGAAATTTTGGTGAATAATAATGAGGCAAAGCAGTTTGTGGACATAGCCCCACCCTAGGGTGAACCACGTATATATGGTGTCTCATGGTTTTCTTTGTGCAGTGTCATTTTTGTTATTCATTTTCTTAGTGCTTTGATTATGACATGTAATGAATATATTTTATTTTCTTAAGTACTTAACTTAGGTTAAAGGGTAAATGAATGCTAGACTTAATTTACAGTTTTAAGTGCTCGAGGTGCATAATCACTTGTTGTTGCTGCACTTATTTGTCTTTGATTATGCTCTGCGAGGTTAATGAGGTTAGTAAACTGATGCATGTTCACCTCCTAAGCATTAACAAAATATTATGCGAAGTGCTCTTATCACATAATCATGTCCTAGACTGGCTACAAACACCTGCGTCCTGTAACCCCCCCTTATTCTACCTTGGGTGAGACTTCACCTGCTTCACAGGTGTTGCTGAAAGGGCCAGTAGTTGGGATTTTGTTGGTGCATTGTTAAGTGTTGAACCCTGGGTCTGGCCTTGTGCCAACATATACATGTGTGTGTGTGTGTGTGTGTGTATTAATTATACACACACACACACACGCACGCACACACACACACACACATATATGTGTGTGTGTGTGTTTGTGTATGTATATAATTACATAAAGACACACACTCACTCACACACATATATGATCTTTTAGTATCTAAAACCCTTAATCCATTGACCTAAATTACTCAATAACCCAAATTCCTTAATTGGAGTTACAAAACCATTGGAAAAAACCATGTGCCGAAAACCCAAAAATGGGTTGTGCCCCCCCTTGTGACCCCCCCCATGCACTCGGTGAAACTCAAACACTAGATTTGGTTGTGAAAATAATATAACACATACCCAACATTCTCCCACTTGTTGTTTTCTTTTCATACAAGGGGTTACACGATTACATAGTCAACAATTCAGGGAAACAATGCCCATTGTTTCTCTACACCAGGAGAACTTTTTGGTGCTCATAGACTTTGTCAATGAATCTAAAAAATTCTTCAAAGTTTCCACCTTCATCAACAACACCTTCTTGTCTTCAACCATGTCTTTCACAAAGTGATACTGAACATCAATAGGCTTTGTATTTGAATGATAAATCATCTTCTTCGCTAGGAAGATTGCACTCTGATTGTCATGATGTATCCTTACAACTTGCTATTCCAACCCAATACTTGAAAATAATATTTGTAGCCAAACTGCTTCCTTTCTTGCATGAGTAGCTGCCATGTATTCAATTTCTATAGTTGAAAGTGCCACTACAGCCAATATTTTTCTCATCTAACTAATTTCTCCTCCAAATAGGTTGAACACATACCCACTTTTATATCTTTTGCGATCCATATCTCCAGCTCGGACTACACAAAAAAAACCATGTATGTTCAACACTCTGTCCAATATTGGTCTTCTTCCTTGGTAGTACAATCCAAAACTAGTAGTGCCACACAAATACATGAAAACCCTCTTTGTTGTTGTCCAATGTTCCTTCTCTTGTTTTGACATATACCTGTTCAAAACTCCCACTGCAGGTAAAATGACCAGTCTAGTACATACCACTGGATACATCAATGATACAGGAGGATCACTCCACCTCATAAAGTGCCAACAAGAAAATGCATCAACGCACA
The DNA here is from genome assembly GCA_000966675.3 of Picea glauca. Lineage (NCBI taxonomy): Eukaryota > Viridiplantae > Streptophyta > Pinopsida > Pinales > Pinaceae > Picea > Picea glauca. The sequence continues at coordinate 202,238 of JZKD02S1966883.1, forward strand.
TGGAGGAACAAATTCCAAGGGAAGAGAGGCACCATTCCTCTCATTTTGTGCCTAAATTTATAATTTTAAATGCAGAAATAAATGGATTAAATGTTGTAAGGCTCAAAGAATCCAAGCCATGTGCTTTTGTATAGGTTGCATGTGGAGTCACCTTTAATGGCTGACAGGTAGATAGGTTTAGGCCTAGTTCAGACTAGATGTCCATTGAATGTAATTGAATGCAATCCAATGCAAGTAGGTAGATGGAGGGAAGTCTCAAGGAGCTCCTCTTTTGTAAAAAAATTCTTGTATCAAAACTCATTAGGATGAGAATTTTTTAAAGAGCGAGGAGAGAGAGCTCAAGAGAGGAGAGAAAAACTATTGAAGACTCTGTTGCAGTCCAGCCTTTGTAAATATTTGTACAAAAGCATTCATATATAATACAAAGTAGTTTTTCCTGCATATGAGGTGTCTGTCTTATTATGTGTGATGAATGGTTATTTTATGAAAGTTATTTGTGTTTATTTATGTATGTTGTTATATGCATGTATGTTCCCTTTGCAGTAATTAGATAGAATTTCCCATCTGTGGATTTTTGAATAGTTCTGGGATCTTAGACTTGTGCAAGGTGTGCACACCAGAGTATTGAAAACTCTGTGAAGCCACTGTAAGTACTAGCAAGGATGATTTTAAGGATGGAAATTTATTTTAAAATGTAGAAACCTTGCCTAATCTTGCTAATCCTTCATATGCCAACTATAAAATGTTTAGTGATATTTTTCTAAAAATATTCAAATTTCTAAGGGTTTTATATAGTTTGTATAAAATTTATGCGATTTTTAAGATAAAATAATTTGATCGTTTAGAATTTGGGTGAATGATTTTTAGAATAGAGAATATCTTTTTGGGAAAAACCTTGGAAAATTATCCCATGAGAGAAATTTAACCCCTAAATCATCCACGACAAGGAGTGCAATTGAACTTTGATGCGAGTTCAGAAAGAACGTGCTAGGTGGACACACCAGAACCATTCTGAATCTTAGAAGTAGTGCCAGGGAAGAACTATCAGAGTTGTTGAACACTCTAAAGATGATTTACTATAGTTACTAAATACTCTAAGGGCTCTGCAAGGAGTTCATTGAGAAGGTGCAAGGAGCACATGAGGACTCTGTCTTGAGTTCTGTGAAAAGGTTGCAGGGAGGGAATACCTGAAGGTAAAGATTAGGAGGAGTGGTGCAAGTCTACACATAGATCACAAGGAGTGTGCAAGTGAACTTACAGAGTTCAGTTTCAGGAGGTAGGTGCAAGGAGTGCACAAAGCCACACAAAGAGGGCATAGGAAGAGTCATTTTCAGACTCATTTGTTCAGGAGAAACAATTCGAGTCATTCAAGAATTAGTGCTGAGAGTGCACAGTCTCTTAGAGGAGAGTTAAGCCTGAAGAAGTCCCATGCTAGGTGTGCAATGGGCCAAAACTGAGGAAAGTGTTGAGGAGTTGAGTCGGTGAAACAAAAGGAGTGCGCCAGAGGGTAAGTATTCACAGTGCCAAAATATCAGGAGGAAGAGCGTCTAGACTACTAGGATGGTAGAAGGATTTGTGAAGGGAGAAAATTGTTCGATACCCTTAGAAAAGTTGAGCAAGTTTAAAGCTCAAGAGAGTTAGTGATGTTGTGCACAAAAATTCCTATGCAAGGAGTGCAAAAGGAAGAGATAGTATGAGTCCTAGACTGTGAAGGAAGCACAAAGTGAGCACAAGGAGGACTTATTTCAAATTCCAACTCTCAGGAGGAGTATCGTTTTCACAAGAATACGAGAAGAGGCCAACAAACAACCCTGCAAGAGAGAAACATTCAAACAACCAAGCCCCTTTGAAGTTTTAAAGCATTTCAAGTTGAGGAGGTGTAGCACGAGGAAAGGTCGAGCCTTCGAAGTTTATTGAAAATTCCTTTATTGAAATGAAAGAACATTCAATAGAGGAGCTACAAATATTGTTTTATTAACTATCGAAATAAATATGGATTGTCATAGAAAAATTGAGAACAAAGGAGGAGCACACATGGAAGAGAACAGGTCCCAACCATTGGTTCTGAGTGCCTAGATCGATGACCATTGGATCTAGGTAATTTTCCCTGGGTTTAACCTTGAGAATTCTTCGCACTACGAAAGTACGAATATTTTTCATACTTGTGTGCAAAGGAGAATAAAACGGTTGAATTCGTGGGGAGCCAAAGTGAATCTGGGCCATCCATTTACAATGGATGTATGTCAGTAGATTAGGGATAGTCCAGAGGTCTGGCCATCCAGAAGAATAGAAGCACGGAGAACAAGGGACTCTCGAAGCTCCGAAGAGATGTAGTCCATATCCACCATCCATTTGAAAGGGATGCATGTCAGCAAATCTAGAGGTCTGAAGGTATAACACTCTAGAGGAATTAGGCTAAGGTGAGGCAAGAACTCCCGAAGGGTCAGTAGCTGGACTAGGTCTCCACCTTTGAGCTTGGAGGATAGGTGTCACTAAATCCTGTGTTTTGGAGGGTAGACAATATGGGAGAACTCCATAAGTGTGGAGTGAGGACACGTAGAGGCTGAAGTCAATCAGGGTCATCGGATGCAGAGGACACATGGAACACAGATTTGAACTCTATTGATTCAGGGTTTGGGAAGAAAAATGTGTAGAGTGTTGAGAACTCTTGAAGGGTCGGGAGCTAGAGAGAATCTCAATCATTGGTCGAGAAAGGCCATGCAGAGGGAATATATTATCCTCACCAGTTCGACGTTCAGAAGTATTGTGGACCATTGATCAAAGGTAGGATAGGTGGCAGTAGATCTAGAAATACGGACGTCTGTCACTCCATAGGAAATAGAGTGTAGTACTATTAAGGACTCTCGAAGACCATAATTCAATCCTCAACCAAGTAGAACATTTCTCCATTGGTGCTTCATCAGTCATCAATAAAACCTTGCCAATCTGCATCTGTGTAGGAAATAAGAGATAGATCTTGTCCTTTTGGATACCATAATCCAAAATCTTTTGTTCCTTTGAGATATCTAAAAATTCTCTTCACTGCTAATACATGTTATTCCTTTGGTGTTGCTTGAAATTGTGCCACCTTTCCAACTGCCTGCATTACATTTGGTCTAAATGTTTTCAAATACAGTAGGATGCCAATCATTGAATTGTATTGCCTCTGATTTGTATACTTTGAATCATCATATTTGCTTAACTTGCAACTAGTTTGCATGGGAATGATAACTGGTTTGCAATCTTCCATTTTGAACCTCTTTAACATTTCTTTGATATACTTGGTTTGAGAAATAAAAATTCCTTGGCTAATTTGACGTATCTGAAGTTCCAGAAAGAAGGATAATTCTCCAAGAAATGACATTTCAAATTCATTCTGCATATCCTTTGCAAATTTCTGGCTCAACCTGTCATCATCACTACCAAAACTAATATCATCAATATAAACTTCAATTAATAAAATATTACCTTAAATTACCTCGATGTAGAGGTTGTTGTGTTCACTTCCTTTTTTGAACCCTGGGTGCTTTAGATATTTATCCAGTCTAGAATACCATGCTCTAGGAGCTTGTTTTAGACCATACAAGGCCTCCTTTAATTTGCACACATACTCTACATTATTTGACAACTGAAATCCTTTTGGTTTTTCAATGTAGACTTCTTCTTCAAGTCCCCCATTCAAAAAAGATGATTTTATGTCCATCTTATACACTTTAATATTTTTGGAGAATGCATATTCTAAAAGCAAATAGATTGCTTCCATTCTGGCAACTGGGGAAAATGTCTCTTCAAAGTCAATTCCTTCAATCTGTCCATATCCTTTACATACCAATCTATCTTTGTTCCTTGTAACCTATCCATCTTCATTCAATTTATTCCTAAAAACCCATTTTGTGTCGATCACATTCTTATTCTTTGGTCTTGGAAC
>JZKD02S1966883.1:213322-227612 GCA_000966675.3 Picea glauca
ACCTGTCCTTGCCCCGTCCAACTGCCCTGAAGTAGAAGTAGAATGATGGAACCACTGCCACACTATCACTGTGAGATATACCACTATAAACCTATACCAATAAACCTGAACCATGCATCAACCTGTACCTCAACCTATAATTAACTTGTACCATAAATAAGTGCATCAACCATGGATCAACCTATACCAAAAAACCTGTAATCAACCTGTACCATAAACAAGTGAAACCAACCATGTACCAAGTATGTACAAATCATGTGTCGACTACTCATCAACTATGACTCATCAATATGTACCAACATCATCAACTATACACCTCATGTATGTGCCAACTCATCAAATACTTGTCTCAACCATGTACACAAAATGTACCTTAACCAAAATCCCTCATCAATTTCATCATCCAAATATGATTTGTAACTATGTAATAGACCTGGTTTTTATGATCACATACCTACAAAACTTCCTTAACTTTAACAACAAGAGACTACCATTTTCATCAAACTTTTCTTTAGTCTAACATGACTAGTTTTGGATTAGTCAACAACCCTAACTTGAAATAATCATAACTTTGTACCAGTAATGAATAAAGATATGAAACTGATACATAATGTTATTCAGTGTGTTTTATACAATTCCTCCAGGTGTCACTACTTGTAACCTCTCATAAAAGGAGTTATAGAAAATATGGCATACCTTGTTGAATTCTAACTTATTCTAGAGAGCGACTTTGTAGACTGTGCCCTACACAAAATATCTGTTGAATCGATCTAAAACTGTTACAAAGAATACTAAAGACTGTAATATAAATAATACATTTGGTCTTACTGAATTTGGATCTGTTATGAATAATTTATGACGTGTTTACCCGAAACACATGTTTTAGACTAGTTTCGGGACTAGCCACAAACCCTATTTTCCATGGATTGTAAACAAATAAAACAACCCACAAGATGAATTTATTACCATAGATACCTGGATATGTTTCCTCAATGGCATATAAATTTCACAGTCTGACTCATTCTATAAAACAAATTATTGCGAAAATGGTGAGATGACCTGTAAATAACATACCTTAGAAAGCATCATCAAAAGAATGTATTCTTCCTTGAATTATGGCCTTCTTTTCTTCACCTTCCCTCGAAAATTCAACTTAGATATCCTTTGGTTACCTCATACATCTATATATATTCAATATTCTCAAGTGTAATCTAAAATGAGAGAGCCTTGCCTCTTATTTATACTCTCCAAGTAGAGAGTTTAGCATCATCGACTGGTACAAGGAACTCCTTCGGCCACTCCTTCGTGATATGATCCATGTAGTCATTTGTTATCTTGTAATATGATTGCAACTCTTTCTTTCTCTCATCTTTGTGCACAATGATGTATATAAAATGTTGATCTGCACAGAACTTCTCAAAATTTTGGTACTTGTGCAAGGTACGCGGTGTCATGTGTTGAAAGGATTCAATGGTAATATTTAGTTTCCAATAATAGGCATGGAACACAGCGTTCCACTGCCATTACTTTGACATGTCATTGGTGTACCATAAGGTAGAGAACCTCATGGCCAATGACTCTGATGGTTCTATCTCCAGGAAGGTGGCTCCTTCCGGTATTTTCCAAATGACAAATGCAATCAATATGAGAAGCCAACTAAAGTGGAACTCATAACCCTGATATTGAGATTCATGATAGTCTTTATCAATCTCATTGGCAAGTTAACTCACCCAATTCATTTTCATTCCCTCCACACATTTTCCTGCGAGGTCCACCATGAACCCGATGACATGTCCGGGGTGATTCTTTCTTACGATCTTGCCAGCTATGAGTTTTAAAGCAAGGAACACTGCACCATCCTGGATAGAGGATACCTTGTAGCCTCGATTTCCCTTCTTGAATTCACCATATGCTTCCTTGATGTGTTGTGTCAGGGAGCGATCCATGGTATTCTCTAGGTAAAATTGTTGAGGGTCGGGTTCCTACATGCTTAGTCTTGTAATAAAGTGTATCAATGTTGGATCCATAGTAATCTGTTGGTCAAGCCATAGGTATCCACCTTGGTATCATGAAAAGAGGAGTTTAACGCAAGCGTTAACCTCCTGGTGTTGGCCAAAATGGGGAATCTTCAACATGTTGAGAATAGTGGACTGTGTCAGCTCCTTAATCCATGGCTGGGAGACAATGAGGGGCTTCTTCCTAGTGATCTTTGTCAAGTATATGTGGGGTGTGAGCATTGAATAGTTCTTTCTATCTTCAAGATTGAAGTCATTGTTCTTCAGTAATGGGATATGTCCCAACTGGCTCCCAACTACGCATATTCCTTTTGAGATGTACATGGTGATCAAAGTGTATTTGAAGTCCCATGGGATTTTGTCGTGGTTAACCATGCCAGCCAAAGACATGATATAATATGGTAATATCGATGGGATTTTCTTCGCATTCACCATATCTCCGCGATGCTTACTTTGCTACTCAATTGTGGGGTTGGTATGGCCAGAACGTCATCCAATCGAAGGGGAATCCTAGATTCCCCTGGTAAAAGACACCTGTACTCCTTCAAACATAGCTTTATCAGCCATAAAATTCTTAAGAACCTCCTTGAAGAACTTCTCTAACTCGATGCATTCACCCGACATTCTCACTTTTAAAACATACAGGTCGGGGTAGGCGAATGGACATGCAGGGTAGACAAATGGATAGGTGGGGTAGACAAATGGATGGTGATTTATAACTTCTAAAGTCACATCTTGACAGGCAATCAATTCTCTTGATAGCTTGGTTAATCACGGGTGGAAAAAAGTGGTCCCCGCGCAACATCCAATGAGTTAAATAAGTGAGCGTCCTAACAGATTCTTCCAACGGGCAGGAATGATTCCATTAATGTGAATCTGTCCATTATGGCATGGTCTCAATGTCCCAAATGTAGTCCATCCTCACATAAATGTGTTTCCTATCCATTCTAGAGGTTCGTTCTAATGGTCAAGGTGCCTCTAATGGTCATATAGCTTTGCCAGGGCGAAGTCTCGTTCTGCGTGGTTCTGTTGTTCTGGTGAGGTTCAAATCCTACAAACCTACCTCCTACAAATTCTTCCATTTGTTCTTTGTAATTGCCTATAGATTTTCTAACTTGGCTTTCTTCTTATTGAGCTTCCTTTCCTTCTTTCCTATGATCTAATTCTTTCTAACTATTTATGGAATTTGCTTTCCATTCTCACTCTTATATTCTCCTAGCATAGTGACTTTGTATTGTTGATGTTCCCTCATAGGGTTCAAAGTTAATACCTCTTATCTTACTAATTCCAGGGTGGGTATACTTATTTCTTTCATGGATAGGTCCTTCAAACCTTGTTGTGTTCTTTCAATTTTGACAACTAATTCCCTTTCCCTCTATTGCTTTGACTTATCTTCTCGTTCTTCTATTAGTTGGTCTATTTTTCTAGCTATGAAATCCCTAAGTTATTTCTTTTTTCTTTTTTGTAGATTCTTCCTCTGCTTTCCTTATGATCTCATCCTTCTCAATCTAAGTCTTTCCTAGCAAAAGTGGGAACGAGGCATTGTTCTCAATAAAATTAATGACTTCAAATTCCTCTTCAGTCGGTGTTCCATGGATGATAATAGGTACATAAGTAACTCTTCCACATATGGTTATCATATTTCCCTTGAACAATCCTATCCTTCCCAATGAAGGTATCACAACAGTTTTTCCCAAAATTTCCAAAGTGTCTTTTGTCATAATATTCACTTGTGTTTCCTCATCCAAGACACAGTCTATGTCGAAGTCTCCTATTATTTCATTTATGCATTGTTTTACTTTCAATATCTTTGGTAAACTGACATCTTTGTGATCATTCATCGTTTCTTTCAACTATGATAACATAGTCTAAAATTTCTCTGATTCTTTCTCTTTGTGATTCTTTAACATGCTCTTACTCTCTTGAATTTCTTCATAGTTTTCTTGTCTCATGTTCATTTCTTCGACTTTATCAATCATCTTTGGACAATCCTCAACTTCATGAACAACAATTTTACAACAAAGACAAATAGGGCTTGTACTAGGGAATTCCTTAGCAAGATGTATGTAGTGTCAATCCTCTGTTTCTCTTATAAGTTCCCCAACTTCTCTTGTACTGCGCACTAGGATCACAATGTTGGACCTGCAATGTACAAAAATTCTTTCTAGGTTCCTTCATCCACTTATTATTCCAAAAAATCGTTCTATGCATAAGAATAACATATTTTTCTTCATTTCTATTAGCTTTTATTAGATCAACTCTTTCTTCCAACTATGCCCTAGATTTCAGACTAGGACAGAATCTATTAAACATACCTAAATTCATGCTTTCAAAAAAAATATATGTTATATTACTCTTACCAAAGCACAAATATTTACCTCTTTCAAGATCTTACCTCTTTTCTTCAGATCAGGTTTCTTTCTTAGCACAGAACTTCACAAGTCAAGTAGAGTATTTCACACTACAGCAGCAGATCTACACACAAAGCTTTTATTTTCTTCAGTTCCCAACAATCATAGTTTTAGGTCCCTGACAACAGAACCATTTGAAGGCATAGAGACAAACCGAGGGTTCAATGCTTCAACAATGCACCAACAAAACCCTAATTACCGTCCCTTTCGACAACACCTGCAAAGAAGGAGAAGTCTCACTTGAGATAGGAGAAGGGGGGGTTATAGGACTCAGGCATTTGTAACCAATCCAGGACACATATCTGTGATTATAAAACTTCACAAAGTACTTTAATAACACTTAGAAGATGATATTCATCAACTCTTTATCTTTATTAACATCACAGAACAAACCCTAAGATAGTTCGGCGTAGTAACAATAAAGATTAAGAACTTCAATCATTTATCACATAGAACTGAGTTAGATATAACATTCATTCATAAAGCACAAGTAAATCACTAAGCACCATTAAATCTATCCAACATACATAATAAGAAAATCACTAAGCATATTTAGAATATAAGCAACACAACATAAAGCACATCAAAAGACACAAGATATATGTGGTTCACCCGAGTGTGGGGCTACGTTCACCAATTACTTAATCTTCTTTATTATTCTTCAATAATTTTCTCATGTGCACTAAGCCACAGATCCAATATTCGTAGAGGACAGGAGATCTGCACACTGAGCACCAGATCCTCCTTCCCAAAACTAGGTCACAATACAAAGCCAACTTTCTCTATCAACCACAGAGCCTTACATACACAATCTATTGCACAAAGCAACCCAAGCTACTTTCACTTAGCTACTATCTTTCATATCCTTCTACCATACATTCTTATCTATTTATACTTTTACAATAGGGCCTAAACATGGCTAAAGCCATGGGTCGACATCCCATAACCCATTAAAAAAACCCTAAGAACCCCTTGTTGGGTCTGCAAACACCTAAAACAAGTGAGATCTGCAATATCAGCTCTGCCTAGGCGCTCCTTCCTCAATCACTACGTCGAAGTCCAAAAATTGGTCAAAATTGACAAATATTTCCTCAAAAGTTGGTCGAGGGCCTACAAGAGGTACCTAGGAGGTCTAGGTCAGGAGGTGGGGGTTTTTGTTGTTTTTGTGGTGGCTAGGTCAAAGAGGCATTCGTTACTCAGAGAGGTCGAAAGATTTCAATTCGATTGTAAAGGAAGAACGCAAGCGTGTCTGTAAAACCCGATCTCTCTTTGTAAGTTGTTGAGATGGGGAAAGGAAAGAAGGTAGATATCGAGGGTTATACCACATGCTAAGGAGCATGGTGTGATCTAGTCTACCTCATTATATATCTTGACCCAAATTACCAATGACTGTAAGGTGCACAACACTATAATTTTGGAGAAACCATAATAAAAGAGAAAAGCATCCAAATCTATGAAGGCATGAATGGGTTAGATAGATATGATTGTGTCTACATGAATGAATAAGAACGTGCAAGCAATTGAATGAGAAAATTGAGGAAATCCTTTTCATCTCATGAACGAGCACCTAGATGAATTTTAGGGAAGAAAATATTTCCTCATCAAATGAAGATCACAAAGTGTAATCCCAAATCCCCACTCATTCCCAGGATGCAAGCACCTAAGCATTGCAACCACCCATAAGAACTATCTCGGGTGAAACTATGTAGTGCACTCTATGTGCTATGTTTCCTTTTGGTTTACTAGGAGGGTCGATAGTTTTATAGGGTTTTGTTGAAAACCATAATAGATTTGAGCCTCGGTCAGCCCAATAATGGTAGAAAGAGAGAAGTAACCAATAAATGGTTCTATTGCTGGGATGAATAGAATGAGATTGAGTGAATGAGATCTATTGAAGAATCGTGAAACGAATGTTAGATATGGTGAGGAAACGTTAAAAGAATGAAAATACAGAAGGGGATGTTCAGACCGTGGAATCTAATGAAGGGAGAGATCGAAAGATGTTTGAAAACAAAGGATCTTGATTTTGTGCAAAAGGACAACAGAAACCCTAAAATAACACTACACAAATATCTAGACAAGTACGTGTTTAGCGAATTGCATAATGTGTTTTTCTGTTATCTTCTGTATGTACTCTGCATGTACTACAAGAGTGGATATGAAGGTTTAAATACAACCACCCTACAAATTAGACCAAGAAACTAGAGTGGAATCCTTTAGAGATCACACAATTACAACAAGAAGACAACAAATTCACACGCATAGTAGATTTCTGGTTGGACAGTATTGTCACAAGATTTATCATAGAATTTTCCATAGATACTGTGAAGTATTACAACATAGCATAGAAAGACTTCTTGAAGGGACCTAGACGTAGGTATATCAAATCGTTGTATACTTCCATCAAGATTTTACTGTATAACAAAGGTGTAATGACAGTGGCATCAGATAACTAAACTTCCCTGCATGCATAGGCGAGGAGGGAAAGAACTGACTAGAGTTGGAAGGATAAATGGAGAAGGGAAAGAAGGAAGCCATTGAACTGATCATGATGGAGGAATATCAGATCAAGCAGATAATGGAAACAAATGGAAAGATGCGTAGTGGGGAACCCTACCAATATAAGATGAATAATAAAAAAAGAGCCATATATGAGAGAGAGGGCTTGGCCAGTGATCAAGAATAGGTAGAGGATATTTGTGTTGTGGAGAAGATTGAGGAAATATTGTGTGCAACATATGAAAGGAATATAGGTGGTCCAGGGGTAGGAACCAAAGGTATAAATATCGTCCATGTCAGTGTCAGTGTGGAACCCATAAACCCATGTGTGACTAATACACAAATAAGAACACCACCATTTATTCAACCAAATTTTAGTGGAAGGAAGACAGTAGGAAGTACATTGTGTCAAGGAGAAGCAACTAGAGGACTCAGTTCATGAAGCATTATTCAAGTATCTACACTACACGGAGGTAGTAGTTCATCATTCAAGATGGCAGGACATGATCCCACCATCAGGTTACCAAAGTTCAAAGGAGAGGCATATGAGGACCCTGAGAAGCACTTGTTTATCTGTGAAAAGATTTGGGAAGCAAAACAAATCACATATGAGGATACAAAAATTGCGTAGCTAGATATTATGCTAAGAGACTTTGCACTAGATTGGTACATGAGCCTGGTTGTAAACAACCCACTAGGAACAATGAGGACAATTGCAGATATTAAGAACCTGTTGATAAATGAATTTCAGAAGCCTAGTTCTGAATAACCATACATGAATGAGATGATTGAGATTAGAAATAAATCAGGAGAGTCTGTTTGGGAGATTGATTAGAGGTTCAAACGGTTGAAGAGTAAATTGAAATATGTCATGACTCACATGAAATATAGACATCTCTTTGTGAACTCACTATTATCACATCTGAAGTACCCTTTGAGACAACAAAAGTTTCAAACTCAGGGAGAGTCTCTACAGGCATCCCTACAACTAGAAGAGAACCAGTATCAAAAGACATATCCAACCATATAGGAGTTGAAGGAGGATCTAAAGAACCTCTCATTCCAACTAAACCAAAATAAGAGAAAATAGAAACAAGAATTTGTTTGGTGTACCACATGTAAGATAGAAGGACATCATAAGAACAAGTGCCCAAAATTCACGTAGTACATGGAAACATAGCTACCAAAACCTTTTCCCACAAGGGGACCATGGTGCAATATCTACAAAACACATGGACATGATCCATTTCATTGTCCAATGATGCAGAAGTATCATACAATACCCAAGATTTCATACTGCAACTTTTGCAAGTGAGTGGGCCATGATGACAAAGATTGTAGGACGATGGAGATGATGAGGGAAAGAACATAAAACACCTATAGGGTGCAGGAAGAAATGATGACAGGGAAAGATACACCACATTTTAACCAAGTACCAACCCCATATAACACTATGCAACAACAATATAACATTGTACAACCATAATATAATAAACCGTAGCCACAATATAATCACGCGCAGTATAATCAGGTACCTCAGTACAGTGCACTGTGAGGAGATTGAGCTGGCTACAGAGGTGGAGGACAAGGTAGAGGAGGCTTTGGAAGAGGTAGAGGACCGATGGTATTTCATAACTGTCAACAATCAGGATATTGTGCATGAGAATGTCCACTTCCACCTATGACGTGTATGTATTTTTTTGCATCATATCACAGCACAAAAGACTATCCAACACTATTGGGGAAGATCTGGGAGAAGAGGAATCACAAAAATCAAAATTCACAATGGACATCTACAGAAGCTAGAGAGGATGGAATAAATATCAACATAGTCATGCGCGAAGGAGCTAAAACAAGACCTAATGTAGTAAGACAAGATCTATCACAACACCAATGGGTGAAGAAGAATGTCAAACCACAGAAGTTGTTTGAGGCACAGAATGAAAAGGAGACATTCAATAAATCTGTACAAGAATTATTAAATCCAAATATTTCATCTACATCAACTATGCAGCATACTCAGGACGTACCAACGCACGATATGCCTTCATTGTTGGATCACACTAATGAAGAAAAACCTTTTGGACAAGTAAGTACCATAAAGGTTTTTCTACAATCTTGTGTTAAACTACTAAATGATCCATCATCTATTAAATTATTACAAAATATGGTAGAAATATGTAAAACAGAGGTATAGGGGAAGCTAGATAAGAAAATGGTTAATCATCTGCATACAAGGAGGAGAACAAGCAGAGAATTTAGACTAAATGTCAACATTGGAGATTTCAACATCGGGGATATTATTTTGGATTTAGGATCTAAAGTAAATGTGTTACCCAAGAAGACATGGAAATGTATGGGAGATCCCACATTAGGATATTCACCTGTTCATTTGAAGCTAGCAAACCAACACAGATTCCTACCAATTGGAAGGCTGAAAGGAGTAACAGTGGACTTGGATGGAGTGCGCACTAAGGTAGACTTTTAAGTGATAGAAATAGTAGATGGTACAACACCTTATCCAACATTGATTGGAATGGATTGGGAATTTGATAACCAAGCCATAATCAATTTAAAGACAAGAAAGATGAAATTCAAGTCAGGAGAATACATAGTTGTTTCACTGTTAGACCCTTTAGAAGGAGAAAGGTTTGTAGAACTAATTTGTCTGGATTTGGAAGAGATAAACCATATGTACAGAACCACCACATGCACAGAATATTATGTTAACCCAAATATAGATGGATTACTCAGGTGGATAAGCAACAAATCATGTGCTTCAGACTCAGATACAGGGTTGGAGAATTGGTAGCAGAGATTACATGAAGTAACCACAAAAAGGTGTGCAAGAATAGACTGCTTAGTAATATGGCTGGGTGCAAAAATTAGAGAACCTCCCTATTTCCATGGCATCAACAATTTAGAATAATTCCTAACAAGATATGAAGATGAGGTGTTATAAAATCATATACTATTATCCCTAGACATAGCATTCAAGGAAACACCTGCAATATGGTGGGGTGTGCACAAGGAAACAGTTAAGGACTTGTATCAAGACAAATGACCATTGTACATTAGATTTGGCATAAGGCAGAAGAAAATAATTATGTAGAGATATGATGGACAAGGGTCACCAGCGGAACATTTGGAGAAGTGTAGAACACTATGGAAGGTTACACCACCAGAAGAATGGCCTCATCACTTTATTCATACACTAGAAGGAACTCAACAAAAATGGTATGTAGACTAGGAACTGCATAGAGTCACTACAGAATAGACAATATTGCAGAAGAAGTTTGTGGTAACCTTCTCATTTGAACATGATAACCCCAACATGGATTTAACACTCAAGTAGATAAGAGGGGTAATATTCATCCAAGAACCAGAGGTGGAACTCATAACAAAATACCAACAACAGAATGGACAGACAATGAAAGAACTATTGTCATGCTATCATGTGCAGGAAGAATTACCGGAAGAATATGACCCACGCAATATCCAAATTACAGAAATTGAAGGAGAAAGAGAGGTAGAAGGCACGTCCTTGGAATCAAAAGTGTTTTTTGTGCCAATCAAGGTGAAGAAAGTCAACATTGAGAAAACTAAGAATCCCAAAATGACCAACATTGGAGACTACTGGAATGAGAAAACAATGGAAAGAATAACAGAGTTACTACATGAGTACAATGACATGTTCCCAACCACCTTTATAGAGATGAAAGGTATAGCAAGAGAGATAGGAGAGATTAATATACCTCTCAAACCCGAGGCTATATCTATTAGAAAACAACCTTATAGACTGAATCCAATATATAAGCAAAAAGTAAAATAAGAAATTGACATAATGTTGGAAGTAGGTATCATAGACCCAGTAGAAGAATCAGAATGGATAAGCCCTATGGTAGTGAAGGAAATGAAACAAGGAGGGATAATTATTTGTGTGGATCTAAGGAAACTAAATGGTGCTTGCCTACATGACCCTTTTCCTACCCCTTTCACAGATGAGGTATTAGAGAATGTGGGAGGCCATGAAGCATACTCATTTACAAATGGATTCTCGAGTTATCATCAAATAAAGATAGCTATGGAAGACAGGTACAAGAATACTTTTGCAGAATGGGGATCCTACCAGTATACAATCATGATTTTTAGGCTGAAGAATGTACCAACTATATTTTCAAGGGTAGTAATAGTTGCTTTCAAGGAGTTCATACATCATTTTTTGGAAGTGTATCTGGATGATTGGATAGTCTATAGTCTATTGAAATATCATGTAGAGGTGTTAAGACTGATGTTGGAAAGATGCAGACAATATCAGATATCATTGAATATCAAGAAGTGCATTTTTGGGAAACCTTTTGGAATAATGTTGGGACATATAGTCTGTAAACAAGGGTTATTGGTGGATCCTTATAAGATCATAGTCATTATTAATTTACCACCACCAAAATTAGTGCACCAATTAAGAGAAAAATTGGGACATACAAGCTACTACAATTTTTTTATAAAAGGGTATGTGTAGATCACTGCGCCAGTGGAGAAACTACTCAAGAATGATATCAAATTTAAGTGGAATGAGGACTGTCTACAAGGTTTAGACACCTTGAAAGTAAATATGGTCACAACACCTATTCTAGTATTCCCAGTGTTAGCATTGAGAGGCACACTCAGACTGCCATAAGTGAAAGCCCAATACCCATCAGAATTTATAGATAATTGTTTATATCAAGGTGACATATGGATAAGGAAAAATTAGAAAAGGTGTCAATCACATAAGGCAATCCCAAAGTATAGACCAACAAGTATTTAGAAACAAAGTGTCTTAAATATGGTTTACACAGCAGGAACAAAATATCTATTATATGACAATATCAAAATTGGAGGCCTCTCCCCTACCATCAAACCTAAAAAATTAAATCAATTTAAAATTTGGTGGATCAACAAGAAAGAAAAAGAAGGAGGACAGTAATTTGATTGTAGATCAATGATCTACCATTGGGCATGGAGTCAAAACACTCTACAAATTGAAGGAAATCAAGCTAAATATCGGGTTAAGAGTTTATATGATGATGATTAGAAGAAATGAAATTGAAAAATCAAAATAATTCCTACTAAACAAATATCCTCTCTGCCGAATAGATTTTAAAAGAAGATTTAATAGAAAAAATGATTAGCATGCCATCTACAACAAATTCTTTGTTGGTTAGGGATCTGTTAATCAAAGGCATTCTTTGATCCTCAAAACCTGTAATATATTCAATCAATAATATAACAAAAGAAATGGAAAACAAATATGACAAGATGATAAACAACTCTCATGAATCTTTAATGGTAGAAATGTTAATTACAACAGGCCCTCGGGCTTACAAATGAGCAACTAAACTACTCCTCCAGCTCTCTCCTCTCTTGGATCATGAATCCAACCCTTTTCTGATAAAAAAACCAATTCATTCATAGTGAATAATAAATATATACCCTATATAGGTCGAAACCAAGGAGTTACATAGGATCCTCCTCCATTTAGGAGTCTTGTTACAAAAGACTCCAACAAATTCCTATTTTTTTGGCATTTTGTCTATGATGATAAATGCCTTTTGAAATAGGTCATCTTGATTGATCTGGAGATGGAAAACATGTCCCTAATTTCCAAATAAATCCTAGGAGACCATTTGAACCTTCCTTGATAGGTGGTAACCTCCAAACAAGGTGAATATCCAACAACTATGCAAAACAAAGAGTTTGCAGCACCAGTTTTCAACGCACTGGTGTTTTAATTATATCTCTTGAATTACAAACTGGGTTAGGCTGAAATTTTGTCAGAAATTTTATGCCGTTATCATTCTCCTCCAAAAAAAAATTCAGAAAACCCACATAATTTTTTTGGATTTATGATCAACTGTTTAGAAGCAGTTGCTATAGGAAATGAGTTCACAATGCCCCTGTCTGCCAGTCCACACCGCCAAAAGGAAAAAAATCAAAAACCACTTTATTTACCTTCAAAAAGGATGAAACCTCTCATGGATTACCTGATGGTCCTAAGTTTGATGCTGTTATCTTTGAAATTTCCCAAGGGTGTCTACAATTAGTCTAACCTCCAACTCTCCTCTTTAACCAGTTCACAGTGCCAATGACAAAACATCAAAAACCCTTCTCTCAACCTTTAAAATGGTATGAAAAACCTCATGGAGTACCTGGTAACCCTGGGATTTATGTTGATGTCCAGGAATGTGAAAAGAGAGGTTTTAAAGCTCACCAACCCCCAACATTAATCTTCAACCATTTCCCAGCACCAGTTTGTAATGCCAAATTCAAAATCAATGGCACACTTTAAGGAGACTGTTGGACTACAATTCTATGTGATAACATCTGGCTCTATAGGGGATGGAGACCTCCCTATGAGGCTCCAACAACATGCAGTTCTAGTGCCTTAACCATTCCATCTCTGCAATCTGTACTCTATCTCTGCCTTGAGAGCACCTCTGATCACTTATTGAAAACTGAAAAAAAAAATCAACGAAAACCAAATGCTTGCATAGAAAGCTTATTTATATACATTCCTACATTAGTCTATCCAGCTGAGCTTGTTGCTTAAGTATAATCATATTTCCAGTGAATCCATGCAACCATTTGGCTAGTAAAACAAGTTTCTCATATATTGTAGATGGAAGCAGGGATGATTTTAAGGATGGAAATTTATTTTAAAATGTAGAAACCTTGGCGAATATTACTAATCCTTCATATTCCAACTATAAATTCTTGGTGATTTGTTTGTAAAAGTCTTCAAATATCTAAAGATTTTATATAGTTTGTATAAAATTTTGGCGATTTTAAGGTAAAATAATTTTATCATATAGAATTTGGGTGAATCATTTTTAGAATAGCGAATCTTTTTGGGGGAAAAACCATGGAAATTTTTTTGGTTGTAGAGCCTGATTATCTTCCTGATTCATAGGTCCTTGCTTTCAGCCATGTTTATACTCCAGAAGTATGTACACTCTTCCATGTGGGGGAGTGCAGAGGGGGGGTAGCCCCTCTGCGGGGTCCGAGGGCAAGTGGGGGTTCGGGGGCGAAGCCCCCGAAGCAAAAATTGACTTATAAAAGTATATTGTAATTTCATTGTAAATCTAGATCGTTCATTATAAGGTCGTAGATCTAATGGTAGAGATTATGTTAGGGTTTTTTCCCTAGAAGGCAACCCTCTTTTATGAGGGAAATGTATTGGGCTATGTACGAGGGTGAATATTGTATTTTGAGAGAGGAGACTGTGAGAGAAAGAAGAGGAAGTTACAACGGGTTTTTCTATAGGTTGTATCCCTTCATTTGCTGGATAATAATAAAGGAAGGACCTGGCAATTTCTCTGGTGG
>JZKD02S1966883.1:240664-254977 GCA_000966675.3 Picea glauca
TCCAAACCGTTCGGATGCCACCTCACCCAAGAAGCTTCTCCTTCTAGAAGATTCGAGAAACCGTACGTTTTTCGCACGTGCTGGAATGTTCGCACCCTAGCTATATAGAAACCTGCGAACTATTCACACCCTGGCTATAGTGCAACCTGCGAGAATTGGTCATTCTCGCACCCTGCCTATATAGCAACCTGCGAACATTACTTTTTATAAGGTTTTTACATAGGAAAAAGCAATTTCTTTACTCAGGAAAAGTTCTTCTTCCTTCTCTCTTCAGGAACTCAGGCCACTGTGACCCCTCTAAAGGAAATAGATAGGTTTACATCATTAACGATCATAGATATGACGAAAATAATGTGTAACAACGATTGGTACTTGAAGATACCAACAGTATTGTGGGAATATAGGAATACATGCAAAAAATTGACAGTGCAAACACCATTCAGGTTAGTATATGGATGTTGTCACAGGGGAAGACCCAGGGTTCAAAGCTACACTAGCGCACCAACAAAACCCTAACTACCGGCCCTTTCAGCAACACCTCTGAAGCAGATGAAGTCTCACCCGAGGTAGATGCAGGGGTGGTTGCAAGACTCAGGTGTCTTCAACCTTAGATGGGATACAAATATGTGGTTATAACACTTAGAAATCACCTAGCATAGATTATTCATCAATATTCAACCCTTATGATACTTCACAGATAGCACAGAGCATCATAGTATGTACTTAGATCTAAGATAATTCAACACTTAGCCACAATAAGATAGATTAGATTCGGTAGATCAAGAAGTAATCATCTTACATACCATATCTAACATTCATTCATATCTCATAAGAACAAAGCATAAATAGATCTATCTAAACACATCAAAGAACTTAGAAAAGGAAGAGACAAACACATCAGGTCGAGGCACAAAGCACAACACACAGATTTACCATGGTTCACCCCCACCTTGGGGCTACATCCACAAAGTCTTCTTCTTTATTAGCTTCAGTTAATTAGGTTACAACACAAAGCCATCCAAATCCCTCTTTGCATAGGATAGAATATCTACGCATCTTGCTAGATCCTTCTTCCTTGCATTACATCAAAAATCCTTCTACAGTCTCTCACAGGGGCTTGCACTTAGCCTTGCAAGCCTTACATAGTTCACACGGAGCATTTATTCAACATCACATAGATGAACTAAAAATTGCACTAAGAAATCACACCTACTTCACATATACTTCATATTTATTTATACACACAAAACTGGGCCTAAGAGTGGATAAAACCAAGGGCCAAAATCGTTTTCCCATTACATTATCCCCAAAAACCCAAGAAGGGCTCTAGCTTCCATGATTTCTTCTTCTCATTGTGCTCTATCTTTGACAAGTTGTCAAAGTCCCAAAAATGGTCAAATATGACCAAGTGTTCCTCAAAACTTGGTAAGGGCCAATAGGCCCCCAACACTCACATGTGACTCATCCCAAGTCACTCAGGTCTAGGTAATTTTTCCTTAAAGGTATCAAGCATGGATCGAGCTTCTTCAACTTGTCTTTGTGTTACTACTTCTTGCTCAACGAATTCCTGAAAAACCACTTCGCTAATAGGTCCTTCAAATTGCTTCTCAACTGTAAAAACTACTTGTTCTAGTAGTGTTCCTTGGCCTTCAATTTCTTCAAACAGTAGGTAGGCTGCCTCCTGGATTGAATGTAGTTTTTGGGTGACTTCCATCACTCTGTTCTACATGGTAAGAACGGGTTGTTGGGCAGTGCGCTATTCTTGGGATCTCTTCATCCTCTCGATGGGTGACAGAAGCTTGAGCTGCACTTGTACTGTATATGCGTGTTGCTTTGCTTCCTAGAGTCGGGACTCTAGTTTCTTCAACTCAGGGTCTTCATATAGTTTTTCATATATCTACATGCTTCTTCTACTTAGTTGTTTACATTCTGCAGCAAGTGTTTTAATCCTCTCAAATTCACTCTAAGAAGTCAATTCTCATTGGTCGCGCACTTCTTGTGGAGTCTGTGGTATGGTCTAAAGCTCTAATTCCATGACCCTTTGTTAAAGTTGATGAATAAATTCAACTAGCTTCATCACTTGGCATTTTGTGGGCTCTTCAGCCTTTTTCTCTAATCCGTTCATAGAGAAAAATGCTTTGTTGACTGCTTCTTCAATTCCTATCTTCTTTTCGAGTAGCTTCTCTTTCTCTTTTTGGATCTTCACTCTATCTTCTTCAAATTTTGCTTGGAGAGTATTCTTCTCCTGTTACGTGGCTTGACGTTGTTCAATAATTTCCTCCTATGCTTTCTTTAGGGCCTGGGTGGCCTGGGCTTTTTGTTTATGAGCATGTCGAAGGCATACTTCAACTGTATCAACAATCTTATAGAGTTTAACTGATTCATCTCCTACTTTTGTTGTTCCTTCTGGCAGATATGCAATAGAGATTGCTCAGCTAGACTGGAGTGCTTGTTGTACTCCTTAGAGTGTGATCTCAATTTGGCTATAAATTTGTTCTGCTTCACCTCTTTCATCTCTATGATTTTCTTTGAAGCATCATTGACCACTGCAACAATGAAATCAAAGTCATCCAACGTGAGGGCAATTCACATCTTGGTTATAGGGGTTCTTGGTTTCTTTCTGGAGGAAGACTTCAGACGTGAGACCTTCCTTTTCTTTGATGAGTCTTGTTCTTCCCTTGGTGAAGGTACTTCAACTTTATGTTGTTCAGTTTCTGTACCTTATTTTTCATCACCTTCTTCATCTAGTGTAATGGAAGTCGTCCTTACAGATAGGATGTCAACATCCTTGACTTCTTCAGTCTTCTTTATCATCTTTGCTTTCTTTGTCTTATTGGGCCTAGGTGTATCCTGCATAGTTCTGGGGTTGTTGATGTCAAATTTTTTTTTGGGGTCTACTGAAGTAAGGAGGTTCGTCGACCATTCCTTGGTGATATCTTCCAGGTCTTCTTCTGTCAGCTTATAATAGGACTGAAGTTGTTCTTGGTGCACATCAGCGCATGGGGTTAGGTATATAAAGTGGTATTCCACGCTGAACTTTATCAGAGGTTAGAATATCTGTAAAGTGTTCGGGGTTATGTGAGGTTCACTCCTTATGGTTGTTTTCAACTGGTTATAGTACATGTGGAAAATGACATTCGATTGCCATTGCTTGCTCATGTCATTTGAGTACCATAATGTACTGAACTTCGCGGCTAGTGGCTCAAAGGGGTCAAGGTTCGGGAAGGTTACGCCTTCCTATAGATCTCATGCATCAAAAGTGATTAGTATCAGGAGCCATCTAAAATGGAATTCATGCCCCTGATCCTAGGCTTCTCTATAGTCAATCTCCAGTTGATTCACTAGGTACTTCACCCAGTTCATCTATAGTCCCTCTGAGCATTTTCCTGCGAGGTCAACTGCAAAGCTAGATACTTTTGTTAGTCAATTCTTGCGTACCAACTTCCCTACAATAAGTTGGCATGCGAGGCACACCACGCCACTTTCAATAGAATCTTCCTTGTAGCCTCTCATGCCTTTCTCAACATCACCATAGGATTCTTTGATCTTCTGTGCAAGAGCACGGTCTGCAGTCTTTCTAGGATAGTACTCATGGGGATCAGGGCCCTACATTCTAAGCCCAATGATCTTATTGACCAATGTCGAATCAACAATTATGTGATGATCTAACCATAGGTATCCTCCATGGTAACTTGCTAGCATCAATTTTACACAAGCATTCACCTCCTGATGTCTGCCAAAGTGCGGTATTTTCATAACGTTGAGAAAAGTAGACAATGTGAGGTTCATCATCCATTGTTGATGGATGAGCTTCGAATTATTTCCCTTAGTTCTCTTCAAGTAATTATACAGAGAGAGCATGCTGTAAAATTTATGGTCCCCCAGGTTGAAGTCGCAAAACTTCAACGCTGTAACCTTGTCTTGATCTGCGCGGTAGGTACATACTCCTTTCGGTAGATATGCAGTGACTAGGGTGTATTCAAAGTCTCTAGGGACAATGTACCTGTTAATCTCACTTCTCAGAGGGGGTATGTAAGCTAGTGGGATGGATGGAACTAACTTCGCATTGGCTATGTCATCTTTATTCTTAGTTCTTCTCTCTTCACTAGCTCAAGATGTTCCTACTTGAGCAGTCGATGGGGAGGCTTGCACTCCTCTCATCGATGATGCTTGGACTATGGTGGAAATTCTTCTTTCCGACATGAATCTCTTAGTCATTAAATCGATAAGGACCTCTGTGACAGATTCCTCAAGTGCAATGAGATTGTTGAACATATGCACTCGAGAAAGATAATTGAGTTCATGATGATCTCAAAATACTTCACTAGGATGAACAATCTACTTGCAATGATAATTGTAGACAGTCACTATTTTTGCGGGCTTCGATTTTTTAGTTGGAAAAAGTGTTCTTCGGGCACGGTGCAATGAAATAAATAGGAAATTCGTCAATGGTATTCTTGCAATGGGTATGAAGCTTCCATGAACGTTGATCCATCCATTATGGCGTGGTCCAATGGTCTGTTGGTGATCCTTTAATTATTTTCTGTCCATTTGGAGTGGAAGTCAAACGGGTATATCGGTCCAATGTCTATATTGCTTTACCATGATGAAGTGCCATATGTTGTTGTACTGATATCCCGACGAAGCTCAATTCCTGTGATTTTTCCTTCTGCAAAGTTTCCTCTGGAATCTTCTGTAAATTTTTGATCTTGTCTCTCTTCTTACTTAGCTTCCTAGCCTTCTTCCCAGTGAGCTTCATCTTGGTCATCCTTTTTCCATTCTGATTTTTATCTTCTCTCGACACAGTCGCTTCGCGATGCTGAGATTCTTTCTTGAGATCCAAGGTTTATACTCCTTCATCATATGGATTATGTATTTTGGTCTCCTGTGGTTCCTCTAATGCTCTTATACCTTTCACATCCAAGTCCATGGTTTTTAATATCTTATATATGTTCTCTTGTTCTTCCATCAAGTAGGCGATCCTTCTAGTCATAAATTCCATGAGTTCTTGCTTCTATTGTTCTAGGGATTCCTTTTCTTATTTTCTCCGGATCTGGTCTTTTTCAATCCAGATCTTGCCTGAAAAAGATGGAAATGGGGCATGGTCCTCAATAAATTAAATAACTTTGAATTCTTCCTCTGTCGAAGCTCCATGGGTACTCATAGCTATCTGGGTAATTCTTCCACATAGGGTTACCATTTTTCCTTTAAACAACCCTACTTTTCCTAGTGAAGGAACCATAGCAAGCCTCCCTAGGGTTTCCCATGTACTTTCTGTCATAATGTTCATCTGGTTTCCCTCATCCAGAGCACATTCAATGTCGAAGTCTGTTATTCTTACTTCGAATTTTCTCCTTTTCTTTGAATATCTCTAACAAACTAGCATCTTTATGTTCATCCATGGTCTCTTTCATTTTCAGTAACATAATCTCTGATTCTTTCTGGGCTTCTTCTATAATCTTAGTCTCTTGATCTCCTTCAGTGTTTACTTGCTCCATATTCATATTTTTTAGTCTAGCAATCATTCTAGGGAAATCTAGTACTTCATGGTCCATAGCCTTACAACAGAGGCAACCAGGGTTTCTCTAGCAAGATGTCCTGGTCTTCTACAACTATAACAAAGAGTTAATCATCTCTTTCTCTTCAATGATCCCCAACTTTTCTTGTACTTCTTGCTAGGGTCATAATGGCTAGCATGAAAAAAATTCTTTCTAGGATCCTGCATCCATTAGTTAGTCCAAAAATTCTTTATATGCATAGGTATAACATATCTATCATTATTATTATAGATCTATTCATATCAAATGTTCCTTCATCGAACAATGCCCTAGTTTTCAAGCTAGGACAAAATCTATCAAGCATATCTAAATCCATACTTTAGAAGAAAAAAAAATTCACTTGTCTTACTTCTACAGAGCACAAATCTTCCAGATCTAAAAAACTTTTGACTATTCTTACCTTTATCAGAGCATAGAACTTACAGATCTTACTTCTTAGTATCCACCTCTTTTCTTTCATATATGACTTATTTCCTTTAGATCTTTCCTTCCTTATTCATCACAAAGATTTTCAGATCAAGTGGGTCACTGCTCACTAAGGCATAGATCCACACATAGAGCTTTCACAATTTCAGGACGAATCTTTACACAAAGCTTCTTTTGCTCAATTCTCAGCAATCATAGATTCAGGTCCCGACAATGGAACCATTTGTTGGCATAGAGACAGACCCAGGGTTCAATGCTACAACAACACACCAACAAAACCCTAACTACCGGCCCTTTCGGAAACACCTATGAAGCAGATGAAGTCTCACCCGAGGTATATGCAGTGGTGGTTGCAAGACTTAGGTGTCTGCAACCTTAGTCGGGACACAGATATGTGATTATAACACTTAGAAATTACCTAGCATAGATTATTCATCAATATTCAACCCTTGTGGTACTTCGCAGATAGCACAGAGCATCGCAATATGTACTTAGATCTAAGATAATTCAACACTTAGCCATAATAAGATAGATTAGATTCGGCAGATCAAGCAATAAGCATATTACATACCAGATCTAACATTCATTCATATCTCAGAAGCACAAAGCATAAATAGATATATCTAAACACATCAAAGCACTTAGCAAAGGAAGAGACAAACACATCAGGTTGATGCATAGAGCACAACACACAGATTTACCGTGGTTCACCCCCACCTTGGGGCTATGTCCACAAAGTATTCTTCTTTATTAGCTTTAGTTAATCAAGTTACAACACAGAGTCATCCAAATCCCTCTTCGCATAGGAAAATATAGTTGTGCATCTCGCTAGATCCTTCTTCCTTGTGTTACAACACAAATCCTTCTATAGTCTCTCACAAGATATTACACTTAGCCTTGCATGCCTTACACAGTTCACACAGAGCACTTATTCAACATCACATAGATGCACTACCAATTGCACTAAGAAATCACACCTACGTCACATCTACTTTATAATTATTTTTACATACAAAAGTGGGCCTCAGTTTGGATAAACCTATGGGATGACATACATTTCCCATTACAATATCCCCCAAAACCCAAAAAGGACCCAAGAAGGGGTCTAGCTTCCATGATTTCTTCTTCGCGTTGCACTCCATCTTTGAAAAGCTGTCGAAGTCCAAAAAATGGTCAAATATGACCAATTATTCCTCAAAACTTGGTCAGGGCCAACAATGGACAAGCAATGGTGTCATTAGAATTCTTGGTACCCAGTCTGCACGTCGCAATGATTACCAACATGATAGAACGAGGTGCAATAAAAGAAAGGATAAGTTAGCGGATGGAGATGGAAGAATATAGGATCCTAGAAATATTTCACCAAGAAGAATAGAAAGAAAGAGATAAATCTTGGCACGACAAACATATCAAGAGGAATATTTTCAAGGAGGGAGACCTAGTCTTGGTATATGACATTAAATTTCTTCAGCATCCAGGGAAATTATGAATGCATTGGCTGGGACCATACGAAGTGAATATTGTCACATATGGGGGATCTGTATAGTTGAAATATCTGGGAGGCAAGTAAATGAAAGGAATTATCAATGGGAGTCGACTGAAGTTGTACAAGGACAGTCGAACTCCTAGTACTTAGAGAGTTACAACGCAGTAAGAAAATATGTAGATAGTGTATTATAGTAGAAGTTAAAAGAGAAAAATAAATAAAAAGGAGAAAAAGAAGAAAAGAAATAAAAATTAAAAAGGAGATAAAACTACAAACAAATCAGAGGGCATGGAAGGTTTTGATAGAATAGAACTCTTTGAATTAACAGTGTAGTACAAAAAAACCAGTGATTGAAAACACAACGTACATGGGAGAAGTTAACTGGTAAAAAATGCATAGAGTGCCTGAAACACAACAAAAAGTTAAAAAGTGACAACTATCATTGTGAAACAATTGTCATTTCTTCATCCCACTATAAAAGTCAAAAAAGGGGGGAAATATGGTCATTTGTGTTTTTCCGCTAAGCATAAGAATGAAGAGTGAAGTCTAAGTGTGAAAGAGTGAGAATTTGTGAGTGCCATTGGAGAGTTAGAGATCAACATCTTGAATTTCACTAGGATGTCACCACCATACGTTGGAGTGCCAAGTAGGGTCGGGAGGAACAAAAGAAGTAGTACTAGGGTGACAGAAAAAAGTACGCATGAGATACCCGCATTTGTAGATGTGGACGAAATTCACACGCCAGAGTATGAGCTGACCATGATACAGATAGAGGAGGAGAAAAACCCTACACAAGAGGTTGAGTAGACATAAGAGGACATTGAAAGAACAAAATCTAATGCGTCCAGGGGAAAAGGGATGCAACAATAAGAACATGCCACAGGTTTGAATCAACATGGCCTAGAATGAGAAGAACAATAGAGAAGTGGGCACTAGGATACACCAACAGTTGGGGTATCATCCCTATTATCATTGAAAAATCATCCACAACATGGCACACAATGGTTGAATAAAAACATCAATGTCAGCAAAAATTAGTCCACCTATAGCACCAAAATCCATCAAAAGGAAAAAAACGATATACTTGGGTCAAAAATCAAAGTGCGTAAATTCACCAAAGGAAGCACGCGCACAATGCACATAATGCAGAGGCTAACACAGGCCTCAATGTGCACTATGTGCAAGATGCGTGATTGTCTATGAGAAAAGCAATGCACTTCTATGAACGATGCATTTATGGATCTTTTCTTCCCCTCAACCACTTCTATTCTGACCCCCAACACAATTTGACACTCATATATGAGTGAAATATAGCTTGGAGGTTGGTCAAGGGCTAGGAAGTGCCATAAAAATCCCCTTGTTCACACTATGAACCAATTATATATTTCCATGAATAGATGTTATAAATAGCTACCATGGGTGTGCTAAGAAAATAAGATCTTCAAGGTATTTTTATGTTGCAAGAATTTTTCTTTGAGAATCCTTTTTTCTCTTTGAATCATTCAAGCACCATTGCAATAGGCCATTCCACTCACCTCTTGAGGGAATGGGAATTTTATTTCTTCACCATTTTTCATTTTTTCCATTTTATAAAGAGAAGATCTCTCTATTAGGGAACTAAAGAGACCTCCCAAGGAGGAAGAGGGGACTCATAAGTCCCTGCCTTTCTCTACGATGTTTAGCCTAACAATAGATTGATCCATTGGCAGTTATATGTTGGTCATTTTTTTATTTTCATGGTTCTAGTTTCTCAAGCTTATCTAACATTTATTTCTTAGTTGTTTTTAGTTGTATTTAATTTTTTTCATATGTATTTGATTAATTGAATGAACTCACAAACTTATATCTTGTTTAGTTGGCTTAACTAATCATGAAAGTGTTGTGTTTTTGCTCACCCATGTGACAAAACCAACACAATAGATTGGCGACCATACTGGGGATCGATATCAAATTCCTCCCTATTTAAGTCTTGAGAACACCTCATTTTGATTGTTTTGATATGAAGGTACCAAAACCAGCTTAGCCCAACCTCCCAAAGTCAAAATTCAGAGCCAAGGAAGGAGTATTTCACTTGGAAATTTCTCCCCCGACGTGTGATAGGAAGTGCATGGATTTCAAGGCCCAAAGATGTGCACTTTGTTCACTATACACCAAACAATATTCATTACTCTGTGCATTGTGTGCCCTCTATGCGCATTTCATAACTATAGCCTGTGCATAAGTCCAGTTTTTTCAAATTGTAAGGAACGATTTGAGGGCCCCTAGCCTTCCAATTTTTATTTTCCTACACTTTGTAAAGAAACTCCACTTCACTTAGAGTCCTTTCCCACAACAAAGGTTAGCTAACATAGGAACATATGGGTAAAAAGAATCACTATTCTTCTCTTTTGCGTTTTTTCCACATGGATGGCTCAATTGGATTTTAAAATTTTGAGTTGAAGTTATTTCTTTTCATACACAATCAATTAATTTGGGACTAGAAATTAATTTCAACCCTCAAGTATGCTCTTCCCCCACACCCCAGTGTGATCTCAGGAATCAGAAGAGGTGGTTGAAAGGATATTTCATCTCCCTTAACAAAATCATTTAGGAGAGGACAAAACTCCCCTAGGGTTCCTCTTAGTTTTGGAAATCATATTAAAATCTTTGTAAGGACCCATACCTGCCCACATGTTTACAATATTAGGATAGTTTCTAAAAAACGCTCTTAGTTTAGATCAAAATATAGGAAAGTTTAAAGATCAAGTAACATGCCCATACATGCCCACATGTCTACAATTATAGGATAGTTTCAAAATATTTCTTAGTATAGAAAACATTTTAGGGAGTTTAAAGGATTTGTAACGACCCATATGTCCACATTTCTAGTTCTTTAGGGTTTTAAATATTCTGCAAGGTTGTACCAAAGACACATAGTAAGCTAGGTAAGAAGATTTGTAAGAACCACAGGAAGTCCACATGTTGCAATCTCACACTTAAATTATTAAAATATTTGCACACTTTTCATTTTATTACACACAAAGCCACTCTTCACACACATAATTTCTATTAGAATAGTGGAGGTCGAAGTAGGATTTCTTCAAAAATAATTCTGAAAGATCCAACTACTTCTTTGGAAATTATCCACATCAATTAATTCAAATGAGGTTGGTCCATGACCCCAATCTCTCGTCCCACCACATCTAAAAAATTTCTAAGAATGGAATAAATTTTCCTCCATGGGAGGTGCCAAAAGAAATTTTTTAGTCTAGGTAGGATCTCGGGGGTAGGCATCCAAATAACCTCCCGTTATCAGGTTCTCACATTTTGAAACAATAGAAGTT
Source organism: Picea glauca (assembly GCA_000966675.3). NCBI lineage: Eukaryota > Viridiplantae > Streptophyta > Pinopsida > Pinales > Pinaceae > Picea > Picea glauca. The sequence continues at coordinate 251,458 of JZKD02S1966883.1, forward strand.
GAGAATAGGGATCTTTCAAATCCTCCAAGTCAAGTGTTCCTACACCATAAGGCAAGGATATACCTATGAAGGGTTGAAGACTGAGGTCTGGTTGTTCTGTGCATCCCTTCTTGAGTCACCCAACTCTTGTTAGGGCATTCAGCCCGTGACCCATTTTGGAGGCCGAAAATATAAATGCCTCACTTTGACCAAGGTACTTAGTGGCCAAACTTAGGATATCTACCCAGGTGGTGGTTGTGGGTTTCAATCACACCTTGATCATATTTTGTGTGGCTATTGGGAAATATCGCCATCGCTTTCAGGATATGCACACTCTACCCCTCATTATAACTTATTACTTCAACCTTCACTAGTAATTCTTATGGTGGCTTTAGACCCCACTGTTGAGTACTATTGGAAGGCCCAGTGTTGAATTGAGAGGAAGGATGATAGGCATTTTAGGACACGATCATTTCTTTTTATTTTTTCCCCCTTGTGGACAAAATCCACCTATCCACATGCTTGTTCATTTACAGTTGATTTATGTACGACATTCATTTGATTATGTGCAATTGTGAGTTATAATATTTTGTAAAGGTCAAAAATATACAAATCTCTTGTTCATTTATTTCTTTCTTGTCACCATTTGTAAACATTCACTTTTCTAGTAGGAAACCATAGGGGAACCAAAAAATCCCCGTCATTCTAGATGCGTGCAGAATCTCCCTCCTATTCTAGGAGGAGTCCCTAGTCTTTCCAACTCATCAGCTCAACCATCTCACACCTCCGTGAGTGATACTATTTGGGATTAGATTTATTTGGTTCCACTTTTCTTGGGTCAAATATCCAAGGTCATCCATATGTTAGTTCTCCCTCACAAGGAGGTGGGGATCAAACTTCTTCTCAAGTGGGAAGTACAATCCCACCAAATCCCTCTCAAGGGACAGGTACATCACCTACTCACACAATGGTTGGAACTAATCCTATGCCAAATATCCCTATGCCATACTTGGAATCCCTCAACATTCCTGATTTAACCAAACTCACGAATGATCCCATTTTGCAAGACCCTAATTGGCCCAATATGCCTAGAAAACTACCTTCAGATATTCTGAAATTTGAAGGAAAACCAGGGGAAGATCCTGCCAACCATGTTATGAAATTTCACTTATGGTTCTCTTCAAATAGCATCATGGATGATTTTATCCACTTAATTTTATTTCAAGGAACCCTCATGGGCTCATCATACAAATGGCACGTGGACGAAAAATCAGGGTCCCATGTGACTTTTAAATCATTGGCCAAGGCCTTTTTGTCCTTTTTCCAACTACCAGTTCGTCATGATATTGGATTAGAAATTCTCTTTGATTTCAAACAAACCACTACTATTCATATAGCCGACCACATCCATGAATGGATTCAACGACGTAGTTTATGTAACGCAGAAACCACCAAAGAACAATGTCTTGATTGGTTTCTGAAATCCCTCGTATCTGTTGATTCCAAGGATGTAGCATCCACTTCTCCTCAGTTAGAAGAGGAGGCCATTAACAAGGCCCAATAGTTTGACCTCATCTATGCTTAATTAGTTTACTTGTAAATAGTATTACCTGATGCACCCCGACCCATACCATTTGGCTGGGACAAACCTACGATGTCCCACACTGTAGATGGGTTCATTGGTTCTATGACCCATCTCAACCCTTACGGCCAAACGTCACCCACTTATAGTGCACATCAATATCCACAACCATATGGAGGGATGTCTTATTACCCTCCTCCCACTCACCAATAGTCATATCCTGTTGCTACCCCTCCACCATTATGTGGACCCCATCGATACCCATGATACATCCAGTCTCTCAACCAAGTATGAGTTCATCCTCAACCCCCACATATAACCCCAATAGTAGTGGAAGTACTTCAAATTCCTACACACCATATGGATCGTCTCCACAAAAAAATCCATATTCTCCATTTCCTGGTCCTCCACAACCGGTTGCTCCTCCACTAGGACAACCACATGTTGACGTTAACTTTGTTCAACCCTCTCCCATTCAACAAGTTCATACTTTTGAATGATTGAATATGGAAAATCTGGCTCATCAGCTAAAAAATTCCAAGAAAAAAGGGAAAATCGAAACAATAACAACCCAGGACCAAGAGGAAATAACCCCCAACAAAATTGCCCCACTAGGGGAAACAAAAACCCCCAAAGGGGAAACAATAAAAAATCAACCACGACAAGGGAAGAACAATAACCTCAGAAATAACTTCCCTTTTACTCTATGTGGTGAGTATGGACATTATACACACCATTTCCCCCAAATTGTCGATTTCAAATGGATGAAATAGTCCATGAACATGTAATGCCCTCCAGCGCCACCTACCCTTCAGCAGGCCCCACAAAATTATTTTCAACCACCACCCCCGATCGTTTTGCAAAATCCTATTCCACACCAAGGTGTGATGAATACACAACATGATATAATCTCATCCCCACCACAAATGGGGCAGTATTAAAAGCCAGGTCCCAATCAACCTGGAAATCTGATCGATCGCAATATCCTTCTTACTAGCGAAGAAGAGATTCTTCTGTAAACACATGATCGTCAATATCGCCTGTCTCCTGACTCTACCCCAACCACCTCAGAAGAAGCTCCAGCTATAACAGGATAACCATTGATGATTCCACACCCTAATACTGAACTAAACCCTCTCATACCTCGCATGTCGTTACGACAGAATGTACATAACCCTCATGCTAGGGAAACGCATAGCTACAGTCTGGTCAATGACTTAGCACAGTCTCCTATAGCCATGTCTATATTGGAGGTCCTCCAAACTTTTCCATCTCAACATAAATCCTTTCTTTCTTCCTTGGGGGAATTCGACCCAGCTGATACTCGACTCATAATATTTGATCTAGATAGTGGAGAACCACGCATCCATGCCTTGGCATCTTTTCAGATACCAATTAAGATCTGGAACATCACAGTTCATCGGTGCATCATCGAGGAAGGTGAATCCACATGCATCATGTCCAAAGTAGTATGGAAGAAAGTCATCTCACCTAAGCTAGTACCATCTTCCATCACCCTAGAAGATTATGACGGTTTCCCATCTTCCCTCGAAGGGCTCTTCCAAAATGTCCTTGTAGAAATTGGGGGAAAAACCATCCTCATTGACATTGAAGTTATCGACACCCCACTTGATTACAATATATTTTTCGGACATAGCTACATGTATTTTATGAAGGTGATATCCTATTATGTTTTTTGAACGATGATGTTCCCCCACAATGGGAAAATCATCACCATTTACCAGCTTACACATTACGAGCCTAATCATTCTGCCAACATTGATAACATTCTCCCCCTTTTCCGCACTAGCTCAAATGATTTTTCGGTCATCAACATGGGCCCTGGAATATTCAAAGACCCATCCTTGTTGGGGGAATATCCTAAAGCACCACCTCTCCTACACCCTGTTATTTCAGTAGAAGTTTGTGTCATGTCTTCTAATGAAACAAATATCGGAG
>JZKD02S1966883.1:255149-277798 GCA_000966675.3 Picea glauca
CCCAAATTCCCTTTTTCTACCCCCCACTTGGAGTCGAAGCATTCCAGGTAGCTTCTACTCTCACCCTTACAAACATGTTTCCTACCATCCCTGTATGGTATCTCCATCCACCCTCTATGGTTCCTACACCATCTCTCCCTCCTTAGATAGAGGGATTACCGATCCAGATCCTAGTGCAGGCTCCTGCCACAACACCCTCACCCCCAACTAGCAGAAACACCACTACCACTAGGGGAAGATGAAGGAAGAATGAGCCCATAGCTCCACATCCTCCTCGATCTCATTATCCTTGCACACCATCTGAAAGATAAGGAAACCCCACTAATAGATGTTCCACTCTTCCCAAGTTACGCAATCTTATCCAGCTCCCTAAAGAAACCCCATTGCTCGCTACTCCACCAATTACATCCACTGCTACTACGGAATCCTCAACCACACACAAGAAAGGGATACTAACCAATTTCATGTGTACCATATGTTTATAATATGGCCACTACACTCACCATTGCCTAGCTCTACCTCAATTTCACCAAACATTAGTCGCAGTACGCCACACATCTCATCTAAAAACCTCTAAGTCACCCCCCATGGAGGCTCATATTACTAACATTCATTATATTTCGTCATCAGTCCCTGAGCGAACAAGGTACCATCCATAGTATTATGAAATTTTCTTTATGTCCAGTGGGCCATCACACCCTATACCCAATATCCCTTCTATGTCCTCACACCCTGAGGACAATAACACTTACCCATTGATAGTTCCCCCTACCACCTCCTAGGATCCCCTATATTCTCACATTTTCTACTACGATGAGGATATCTAGGAGGAACTGACTAGCCGTGATTTCACATGGTTAATGTGCTCCATCATCGAGAACTTTTTCTTTCACAAGAGGCCTTTCACTCTCCTACCCAATCCTCCCTGTGCATAATCTAAACCAAGGATTTTATTCCTTTGGGGCATATTGACTGGTTCAAAAACCCTATCCCTGCTCCCGATGCTCTTGAAGAGGAAAATATGGCCAAAATCTCCCCCACTATCAAAATTGACATTTCCATTAAACTAAGAATCGTCGAAGAGATCACCATAGGCATTGCATGCTCCACTAACGATAACAATTCTTATAAAGCTCTCTTTCATGAATACTGGTAAATTTGTTCTTAGTCATAAATGAAGATTCCTCGTCTCCATCCTTCTATAGTCGAACATCGAATTGACACCTGGTCGGGTATCGCCCTCATTCATCAAAAGCAACGCCCCCTCCACCCATCCAAATATGTGGTTGTCAAAGCCGAAATTGACAAGTTATGCATTGTTGGGTTTATTTACCCCATTGCATACACTTCATGGGTCTCCAACCCCTTCCCTATCAAAAAAAAATAGGGCACTATCTGCGTCTACACATACTTTCACAAACTCAACCATGATTGTCCCAAAGACAACTTTCCAACCATGTTCATCGATCAAATCATCGATGATTGTGTCTGCCATGAAGCACTTTCCTTTACGGATGGGATCTTCGTCTATAATCAAATTCAAATCCATCCAACATATTAGTGAAAAACCTCTGTTACAACCCCTTGGGGTACCTTTTCTCATTGTGTGAGGCCTTTTGGACTAAAAAATGTTGGTTATACATTTCAATGGGCCATGACCTATGTTTTTCATGATACTTCTTGCAGCATCCTTGCTTATTTGGACGACCTCACTACTCAATCCAAAAAATGAACCCAACATTTAGACGACTTACACATCATTTTCAAACAATTTTGCGAGTACAATATCCACTTGAACCCCCTCAAGTACATATTTTGTGTCATTGTCAAACACCTCATTGGGTTCATCACCTCCCAAAATGGCATCATTGTGGACCCCCTCAAGGTCCAAGCTATCATAGAAATTCCCCCACCTAGGAATTTATGCGAACTTCAAAGCTTGCAAGCCAAAGACAACTTTCTATGTCGCTTTGTCCTAGAATACGCCACTCTCGCACATGGTTTTCTACACCTACTATGACATGATATCCCATTTCAATGGGATAAACATGCTCAATCATATTTTGATGATTTGAAATATTCCCTATCCAATTCCCCTTTAATTAGTCCCCTGGACTATGATCGTGATTACATCCTCTACTTATCAGACTCAGTTGTTTCAGTAGCAGGAGTCCTCATCCAATTAGGGGATGATGGGAGTGAACATGTCATTACTACATTAGTAAAAACCTTTTAGGGCCACCCTTTAAGTATAATCGTAATGAAAAACTCACATTAGCAGCTGTCCTCACAATCCAAAAACTACGACATTACATTCTGCTTCGAACTACCAAGGTCGTAGCAGATTCCAACCCCATGCAGTAATTGCTTAGTCAAAAACATATTAATGGAAAATTTTCCTAATGGATCGTTATCCTCCAAGAATACGATCTAGAGTTATCTACTCTCAAAAGAAAGAAATCTCTTGTCCTAGCCGAACTCATTACGACTTTTCCCTCTGACGCTAAAGCTTCCCCATCAATGAGGATTTCCCTGATGAACACCTCTTCTTCATCCCCTCCGATGACCCCTAGTACATAGACCTCTTCATATACCTTCATACATATAAGTTTGGATATCATCTCTCTCAATATGTTCATTGATGCATTCTCCATCAGGCCCCCTAATACCTCCTCATCGGAGACATTCTCTATCGACGTGGGGTCAAAACCATTCTTCGGCAATGTCTTACCATCGATGAAGCTGACAAAGTATTGAACGATTGCCACATTGGCGCTTGCGGTGGTCACCTCTCGGGTATGTCCAGCACCCAAAAAATCATTCGAGCAGGGTACTTCTAGCCCACTTTGTTTCATGACTTCATCCATGCTATCCAGCGATGTGACAAATAAGAGCTTTATGAAAACAAAGTACGAGCTCCATCGACTCTTCTACACCCATTCATCATAGTAGGCCCCTTCTATAAATGGGGCATCAACTTCATGAATTTCCATCCTCCATCTAGTAATGGACACAATTACATTGTCGTGGAAGTATATTACTTTACCAAATGGACCGAATCCATGCCCACATTTAACAACACAGTTGACACAACAACGTGTTTTTTTCTACAACCATGTCATTACCCGGTTCAAATTCCCACTATAGTTAGTTTCTTATCATGGTAAACACTTTTAGAAAAAGATATTTGAAGAACTCTCCTCAAAGTTAGGCTTCACCCATGAGTTTTCCTGCCCATACTACCATTAGTCCAATGGACAGGTTGAGGTTGTCAGCAAAGTCCTCAAAACCATGCTACAACATACCATCAACAAACATAAGACCAACTGGCATCATATGTTGTTTTCTTCTTTATGGTCATATCACATGGTAGTCAAACCTTCCACCAGTTTTACACCATTCCACCTCATCGATGGGATCAAAGCAACCCCCCCCCTATCGAGTGAGAAATCCCCACATTACACACTGCCATAGAGATCTTACCTAATACTGCTCCAATGGAACAGTTCCTATTAACCTTAGAGTCACTTGATGAATACCCTCACTCTTCATTACAACACAATGAGGCAACTAAAAAACAACCCAAAGCCACCTTCGACCGCCATGTCAACCTTCGCTCATTCAATGAAGGTGATCTTGTGTTAGCCTATGATATCTCCCATGACACTCTCGGTCATGTGAAATTCAAGTCATTATGGAATGGACCCTTCATTTTCCAACACTGCCTCACTAAAGTCACCTACATATTGGCCTCTCCAGAAGGATACCCTCTCAAAGAACCCATCAACAGGTTGTACTTAAAGAAATTTTACGCCTAAGCATAGCCCCTCTAACTTAGGTTTATCTTTGTACACAATTTTAGAGTTTTTAGTATTCTTTACCACCACCACTCATAATGTCTGATCTATCATCCATGTTATTGAAATATGCATCATCCATCAACCTACCACATCGATTACGCCAATGGTGCCAGCCGTTGGACCCAGAATCCCGCTTTGGTCACTTGGGCCCTCTATACCCCCTCAAATATCCTACTCCACTCCAGTGGAATATGTTTAGGCTCAACCATCAACAACCAAGATGAATATGATGCTATCATTGGTCTCCTCTTCAAGGCCAATCACAGCTAGTCACCTTATCATTCTATTAGATTCTCAGCTTGTCGTCGTGCAACTCAACAATGTATATCATGTTCATGATCCTTGCCTCTTTCACAAATACCTACAAGTTAGACTCTTATCTCACAACTTTGATTCCATCACATTTACACATATTCCAAGAACACTTAATGAAATAACACATCACATGGCTAACCTAGTATTAGATTGGCATTTATCACATTAAACAACATCATATACATAGAATCACACATCTGTCAAAACACATAGAATAAACATCATAAAACATAAAATGGAGAGACACGTGATCAATATATATATATATATAATCAAATTTCATAAGTGTTTACAAAAAATATATAATCGCTCGTAGGCCCATGAATCCCATCACTCCTATGAGTAAAAAAATGGGTATCAATTACCCTATACAAAATCTGGCTCCTTAACCCATACATACAAAAATCGACACTCAAGGTGCCCCTAGAGCTCCCCCCCTAGGTCCTTTGTCAACCATAGGTGCCCCTCCAACTGGAGGCCCTACAACCCTAGGAGGTAGTCGACCAATCATCACTTCTCCCACCATTGTTGCTCTAAGTATTAGGGTCTGCCACTCTGTTGGTACCCCAACACACTATTCCAGGACCTTCTCATCATGGATGTGAGCCCATATGCCCTCAGGCACACCCTAGAGAACCCACTTGAAATGTCTGCGCAGATCCTCCAACATGACCCTGACATATCCCTGTGGCTCTCTCGTTGGTCTAGCACCAAAATCATCTCTCTGTCGCCTTTTCTCGGCGCTCAGCTCTAGAGTCTCATGTCAAGCTGGCTTCCATCGATTCGAATCCTTGACAAGATATGCCTCTCATCCTCAGGGACCAACATCTGCAAAAAAACACCAAAGATAGTGTCAACATCTATATACATATATGATAAATTTTATCTATCAAAATCACAAAACATAAACAAAATACCAACATGTAGCTCTCTGGCCCCAGTCCTCTCGAGGAGGTAGCACCATATTCAGGTCTTGTCTATAGTCCATACCCATGTATGGATATCTCAAGATAACCTGTGGCATTTGGTGCCACACTCGTGAAACCGTGGCCATAAAGTAGTGGCCACCCTCACCTCCTCCATGTCAAGCCAACACATGGGCCCACCACATCAGTCACGGCTCTCACTGCCCTACTGGCTCTATAAGAATCCTCAAGCATAGTAGAAACACCCTCTCCAAAAAATAGGCCACTAGCATGGACCATAACACAAAGTCACCGGAGTCGGCTCATCGAAACCGTTTCAACTGGGACAAAATATTGTTGTGCATCAGCACACCCCATGCAAACAGGTCCCCATCCAAGACCTGCTCCACCACACTCAACTGACCACTAGTGATCTGTTGAGTACCCAAGGATCTGTATATCCTCACCACTATCGCTGCAATGCACTCAGTAATGAGGTCATCTATGGCCTCGATACAAACAACTAAACCTAACATTGGTTCATCCCAGTACAGTGGCGAGCCACCATGGTCCCCACCTGTTCCTCCGCGGGCAAATGGGGATCAACATCCAAGGCCATCCCATGGAATGGGAGCCCCGTCAAGAAGTATACATCCTCTATAGTAGAGGATGTTATCTTCTCCCCCCTCATAATGAAGAACTACAAATCAATGCTACACATCCTCACCATAAATTGTAGCAGGTACTCTTGCGATCGTATTAATGGGCAGTCGAAGAACTTGAGCAACCTGAAAGTTGTCTAGTATCTTTGCATGCTCGGCTACTCCCTCGCAGCCTCTCGTAATCAGTCCTAGTCACGCTCTCACTAGTGGACTGAAATCGTGCTATATGATTTGTTGATTACCTCCATCTACACAAAAACATATGATCAACCTCATCATCCATCAAAAATCATAAAATATCTAGAAAATAGAAACCCCTTAGACTGCCCACAATGCGTGGCTTTTCCCTAGAAATTTGTGCACGTTTGTGCACATGTCCTTCGTACAGCTGCACACTAAGGCACATCTTTCTAAAAACTAGTCGTGCATGAGTGTCCAATAGTCATTTAGACAGGCATGCATCTCATGCACACCTTTCTATCCCACCCTTGCACTCACATGCACAGTTGTGCCAAGCACAACCGCACATTATGTGTGGGAAACGGGGTTATACACGCACACATATGGGTGTGTATTCCCCCTTTTCCCATGCACTTGTGGGCCCCTACCCCTAAAAACCCCTGTACGACCCTTCATATAACCCCTACCTACAAACTATGAATTTCACAAGGTGGGGGATGATAGGAGCACTAACCTATCTCTTGCCACTCTCGGATCGGTAGCCTCAGGCTCCCGCAATCTTGAAAACTCCTCACAACTATCTCGTCCACTCAGCAATAGTGACAGGTACAAATAAGGTGGCATTGTGGGCCCACCATCCATATATAGCCCCTTTTTCCCAACTTCCACACTCTATTACAGGATCCCAGAGCCTTTGTTTTCCGATCCATTCTTAGCCACAGGATATTTATCCGACCATCTACACATTCACATTCCCTAGGTTATCATATGCACTGGGCCTCAGAGGAGCATTTTTATCACACCACGTTCAGGTACTCATGCTCACTTTTAGTTTTATAAAATAGTTGTTATATTTTCTTTATCATCGGATATTTTTCACGTCGGTTTTTTGGTTTTCATGTGTGCAGGTACTTGTTCAATCAAATATTACAACCTCTTCAGGTATATGTTTGACACTGGCATGTAGTTACTCCCTCTATTAATAATTGTATATCCCAGTCAAACCCTCTGACATTTACTTTTAGGATCCATGCATTCGTCTCTTCAATACCTTCACCTCTACCACATTTAGGTACTGTCATCTGATAGCACTCTCCCCCATGTGAGTCATCCCATCCATAGTTCCCCTTGGTAACTTGACACTCATGTTGATTTCACCCCCTATGGATGGGAGTCCCGATAGTATTATTCACTTTCAATAATGAACCCCATACTTATTCTCATCATATTGCTAACCTTCCTAATGGACTCCCAGGTCATGTCATCTTGGTTCTATTGACTGCATCTCCATGGTTTCATTAACCCTCCACCTCATCCACCATTAGTTTTCCCAACTGTAGATTGTCCTCCATCCATTTACCTAATACATAAACCCACCCATGGGCCCCCCACCCTCTAGCAATTCCCTTTAAACTTGTGCCCTAATAGGCCAATCCATCTTTCATTGGGGCACCCATTTCTATATTTGTATACCCAACCCAAATTATTATTTATTTCTTTGGTAATTGTATAAAACCTTTGTTTCCAACATATACATATTTTGTTTTTTATCATCCTTGATGGCCTTTTTTTCCCTAGAAACCCAACCCATGTCGCCCTTGGTTGGGGAATCCACCCTTTTTCCCATTGATATCATTAACAAACCTCAAGTATCCCAATTCCTTGTATCCACGATCTCTTATTTTTTTGACTTTATTAGTCTCTGGCACAATTTAACCCCATATCTAGTCGTCCCCCTGAAACTAGATCCAATTTTATGATTGTTGCCAATCATCCTTCAAAATCCCCAACCAAGGGCAGTATTGAGTCCCACAACATATTAACTTCATTCATGTTACTCGTGAGTACCTGATATCATCTATTACTCAGTGGATTTCAAGAAGTCCTTAGCTTCTTGGCATTGTGTCTCCCTTCATGTCAACATCAACATAGTTTCCAGAAGGGAGAAAGTATCTTGACTCTCGTTACCTTTTTAATGAGTCTCATACAACACAAAGAGAATCCTCATATGTTTTTTATTCTAATGACCCCCATAACATTCTACTTCAGAAAACTCCCATGTTACGGTGGGTCTTACCATGCGACTATTGCAGTTGTTTCATACCAGTAGAAGACCTCTGAATTTTTTATGCCATCAATGCCTATGAGTCATAGACAATTCTTATACTCGTCCTTAATTCACTTCAAATCCCATTCACCATTCATAACTATCATCTATCGTTATCAACAGCCCCCGAGGGCACTTCATTTATCTACATCAGTAGTCATCATCAACTACAGTCCCACATTTTGGTTTCCTGACTTGAGCATGGGGCATGCCTGCCTCATTTGTACACATAATTTATCTGTTTCTCCCTCTAGAAAGGTTTGGGTCCCACAGTTTTCCCTCTCTCTCCAGTGGATCACTCTTGTAGTTCCTCTCTTTACTCTTCCTTACAATGGAACTCTTAGCAAAATAAACATTGATGTATTTCAGTTATACGTATGCTCCTAACCTCACACATTAGGGGCATCTGTTATCACTGAAAAATAGTCCGCAACATAGCATACAATGGTTGAAGAAAAACATCAATGCCAGCATAAATTAGTCCACCTACAACACCAAAATCCATCAAAAGGAAAAAAACTATATACTTGGATTGAAAATCAAAGTGCACAAATTCACCAAAGGAAGTGTGCACACAGTGCGCATAATGTGCAGGCTAACACAAGCCTCAACACGCACTGTGCACAAGATGCGCGACTATCTATGATAAAATTTGTGCACTTCAATGAACGACGCATTTATGGATCTTGTTAGCCCCTCAACCACTTATAGTCTGACCCCCAACATGATTTTACACTCATATCTGAGAAAAATCTAGCTTGGAGGCTGGTCAAGGGCTAGGAAGTTCCATAAAAGGCCCCTTGTTCACACTATGAACCAATTATATCGTACCATGAATGGATGCTATAAATATGTGCCATGGGTGTGCTAAGAAAATAATATCTTCAAGGTATTGTTATGTTGCAAGAATTCTTCTTTGAGAATCATCTTTTCTCTTTGAATCATTCAAGCACCATTGTAATAGGCCATTCCACTCACCTCGTGAGGGAATAGGCATTGTATTTATTCACCATTTGTCATTTCTTCCCTTGTATGAAGAGAAGAGCTCTCTATTAGGGAACTCAAGAGCCCTCCCAAGGAGGAAGAGGGGACTCATAAGTCCCTGCCTTTCTCTATGGTGTTTATCCGATCAATATATTGATCCATTGGTAGCTATATGTCAATCATTTTTTTATTTTCATGGTTATAGTTTCTCAAGCTTCTATAACATATATTTCTTAATTGTTTTTAGTTGTATTTATTTGTTTTCATGTGTATTTGATTAATCTAATCAACTCACAAACTTATTTCTTGTTTAGCTAGCTTAACTAAGCATGCAAGTGTTGTGTTTTTGCTCACCCATGTGACAAAACCAACACAATAGTCCCCACAAGGGAAAAAAAAGGTGCGAGCAGAAAGCAGTGCGTAGGGCATACAATGCACATAGGTGGAACTAGCCATAGTGATGCCAAAAATACCCAAGGGAGTGAAGATCGATGATGACATGGTGGGAGGAGTATATTCCCTTAAATACTCTAACCATGACGTGGTGGACGCAGTAAAATTCTAAGACTTGGCACCACATAGCTACTTGTAAAGCAAGGGAGAAGGTCCATGAGGTGTGCCACTATTGGAGCCTGCACAATGGATCCTATTTTTATACAACACAAACATCATGAATTTTCTCAACATACCACACTTTGGGCGTGGTAAACACATCAATGGATGTGTAAAGTAGTTGTTAGCATGGGTTCATTGAGGAATCTTATGGATGGATAGGATAATGCTTATTAATGTTGATCTCATTGAAACAATCACAGGGCTACCCATGGATGGAGAAAATCCAGAACAATACCTGGAGGACAAAATGAGAGAAAAGTACATCTTGGATGAAATAAAGGTGAAGTATGGCGTATAGAGGGGAAACAAGGTAATCGAGATCAACGACATCAATGAACCTGTGACACGATTTGAAACAAGGTTGTTAGGCTACAAGTTAATGCACAAATGTAGAAAAGAGGAGGTACCAATGAGAGTGTTAGTAGCTATAGAGCAGTGAACAAAGGGGATCTTGATGAGATGGGCCCCTTATTTACTAAAATATTTTCTAGAATATTGCAGGGACGCACAAGATTAGGGCTCTGAGTTATACTACTTGTGATTACTCATCTTGATTACATTGGTAGGATGGAAAGAAACTACATACACTAGGTTCCTTCCAAGGATAGGAAAATGTGGTGTAGTGCACTACATGTTGCTGCGAAGCATAGAAGATCCCAAGGAAAAGAAACTCAACAACGACATGTTCTCTTTTTACTTAACAGATATCTAGAATAGTTTGGCATATACATGGAGGATCTCCCTAGAAAATGTCCAGGAGTTTGGATAGATAGTGAATTTCTAGGCATCACACCACAACATGTGGCTACAGGAAAAGAAGGATTCATCAAAGGAGTGGTTGCATCTAAAGTACTACGTGGTGACATAGGAAATCCACATGGAGGTCCAAGAGTGGCCTGAGGAGTGGAAAGTACCAGAGATTCCAAGAACAATGCCAACAGTACAAACCCAAATGCAGGGTAGAACAATCCTCGCGCAAAAAACAAGAAGGAATGGTGCTAGCAAGAAAAAGAAGGAAACAACAGGTACATGGGGGAAAGTATCCCAATTCAAAAGAAAAGGACACAAGAGAAGTCATAGCATGGGCCTACACAGGGTCCACTAGGCACAAATAAAGCACCAAGAGGACCAATAGGACAGGCGAGCACAAAAGAAGTGCAGACAGAGGCACAAGAGGTATCCATGGAAAAAGAAGTCGGGAATGATATAGGCATGGATACACATATGCAAGAGTCATCTAAGCCATCATATGCCCAAAGAAAAATGACAGGGGAGAAAGCAAGTGGCGCCACGAAGAAGGAAAAGGCCCATAGAAAACCAATGGAAACATCATTGACAGTAGATGATGTGGATATGATAGAGATGACAGTGGAAGATATATTTTTTAGATCTATGGGAAAATGCAGAGAATCACCAAGATTCAATTCTAGATAAATTACATAAGGTAAAAACTATGCTTGAGCAGTTCAGGATCAAGGTAGAGCATAAACAAAAGGAGAAAAAAGTGCCCACTAGAAAAGGAGCACCTTTTGAAGAGACAGTGCACATCACAATGTGGGGAAGTGTTAATTTCATCATAACATCAGAGATGTTGTTCATCGATGAGGATAAAACACATAGGCCCCTGAAGGACATTGAGATGTTGGACTTGGCACTACCAAAGATTCCAACTAAAGCACTATATAAATTACAAGTGAGCGTCACACAGAAGATTCAGTATAGAGTAAGGTCTGATGTGACGAACTTACAATTGGCACAGGAAGACAACACCTCACTGAAGGAGGAACTTAGCTAGGAAGGGCAGGAGAAAAAGATGGTGCAACAAAAGGTGGACGAGATGGAGAACCAAATTAAAGTAGTATTTCAAGCCATCTTAGATAGCGAAGGAGTACATGAATCCTCATTGCAAGAAAAAATGAGAAAGATAGTGTAGACTCTGCAACAGTATAAAGAATAGATCAAAGAACTAGAGGAGCACGCAATTCCCATGACTCCTCCATAATTCAGAGTGAAAAAAGAGTAGGATGTGATAGCTTCTACAGAGAACATCACGCAAAAAATACACATAATGACAGAGATTCTAGAGAAGAGCGCCCAACTATAGACACACATTTTAGAGGATGGGATCTTATAAGAGCTACAAAGGAAGGAGGAAAAACTGCATGTAGCAAAGGAAGATTTCAAACAACGATAGAGGATGATGTCACTTTGTAACACCCTGTTTCCCCCAGTTTGTAACTTAATCATAAAATAGGATTACCATGCTAAGGCATGTGGACAATGTAAATGTATTATTGTTTGGGTTGCCAATAACTGACTATGGGGGTGAAGCCTTGAAAGTACTAGCCATGATATCAGTAGAGGAATAATTTGAAAACTATACGAGAGGGTTCATTATATCAAATAACCCCAAATTTCCCTTGATGAGGATGAAAAACCTCCTTCAGATCCCAAGGAGAGAAATCAGTTAATGAAGAAAGGCCCAATGGTTGAATTATCAACCAACCCCATGAATGGGAGCATGGTCTAGCTGCAGAATGTCAACCCAAAGTACCACAGAGACCTGTAGACCCGAGCTTCCTTCTGACAGAAGGAACGCGATGGGTCGAGAACCTTCCAAAAGAAGGAAGGTAAGATAGATACACACAGACAACCAGAGAGGAGATACCAGAGGGATGCACAAGCTTGAAAAGGAGATGTGTGAAGATATTCAGAGGATAAGGAATAGAATGTCGTGATCTTGATGCTGAGTGATCATCTCATAAACCTCGTTGAGGCCATAACAAAGAGAAATATCTTAATGTTGCAGAGAACAAAACCCAAGTAGAAGCTGAACAAAGAAAGAACCCTTCAGAATTGCGAGAGTTCCCTAGTGATATCATGGCTTGGCACAGGGGTGATTAGAGTGCTAATATTGAATGCCTTTGAGCCTATGGTAGGGTGGAAGGATGAACACCCACAATCAGTTAGTTGGCTACCACCTATAATAGATAAGTATTCACATATCTTGTGGTATTTAAGTGGTACTGTGAATTAAAGTTGGATATCCTATGAATGTTGCAGGATATATTCACTTAATGATTATATTGTATCCCCTTTATTCCTTCCTGATTGTGTAATTAGGAAAGTAGGAAATTGTATGAATTGGATGTGTTTTTATACTCATCAATTCTTGCGTTCCATGGTGCCTTAAGCCAGAGCCATGAATTGTGAGTTTGTCGACCTTAGGTATAGTTTCATGTACGCATGTTGCCCCTCCTAATCGTTCTGAGTCCATGGGTATATTTGCTTAATGATTATATTGTATCCCCTTTATTCCTTCTTGATTGTGTAATTAGGCAAGTAGGAAATTGTATGAATTGGATGTGTTCTTATACTCATCAATGCTTGCATTCCATGGTGCCTTAAGCCAGAGCCATGAATTGTGAGTTCGTCGACCTTAGGTACAGTTTCATGTACGCATGTTTCCCCTCCTAATCGTTCTGAGTCCCTTGGAGGACAAAGTTGGCTAAGCTCAAGAGGGGTAGTGTAGGTATGCATAGGCTCTCTGCGAGGTAAGAAGACATCGAGAACCACTTAAGTTATAGACTTGGTGAAAGAGCGCAAGAATAGTGCAGAAGACCCTTCTAAGTGTTAATCCCAGGAGAAAGAGCACAACGCTCTTAAATCCTTCATAACTGACGATGCTTAGGAAGAACAGTGAGGTTCAAGTATCGAAAGGGAATATCCTTTCATTTAGAAGATGAATGGATGAGATCCGTTCGGGAGGACCCAGGGTCTATCGTGACCATTAGATTTGAAGAAGGGGAGTAGGTGTTAACGCCTTGACTCCTTCAGGCTTTGCAAGATCACACATTGGGTGATTCACACATTGGCATGACTAAAACCCCAAATCCCAAAGTTGCGATGTGATCTGGACCATATATCTAAGGATCTATAGGGACCCTTCTTAACCATTGATTTGACGTGGGTGAATATCGAGAAATCGAGAATCAGGGAGACATAGGTAAGCCAACCTCCAAAGTTGCGAAACATAAAATCCCAATTCATGAAAGAGGATATCTAGACCATTGAATCCAAGAGGGTACGTGTCAGCAAGTCGAAATATCTAGAGGAAGGCAGAGGTTGAAGTGTTGAATCACCCGAATCCCGAAGAGTTGAAGAGTCGTGAGTCATTGATATGTGAGGAGACACTTGTCAACAGATCTCGAACTCTAGGGAAAAGTTGAAGTGGGTATTTATTTTGAGAACTGAGATCACCGAAGCGTGAAGACCTAAAGTCCCAAAGAAATATTTGGATAGTGAGATATAAGGGAGATGTGGAGTGAATCTTTGAACTACGGATAAATTCCTGAAGTGATTTGTAGATGTCGGATCTAAGAGGAACATGGCGTAGATCCATACACTCTGGGTAAATTCCCAAAGTAATCCTCGATCAATGTATTCAGGGAAGACACCCATTAGTGGATCTTAGACTATGGGTAAAATCCATTGGGGAAAAAGATGTTTGATATTTGATATCTCATAAATTCAGATACTCACAGAAGATCTCGACAGCCGATAGCGAAGAGGGTTGTTGGATCGTTAATCTGAGATGAAAGGTCAACCACCCGGAATGAAGGCAAGACCATTGATTGAGTAGGACATGTTTCCATAGATCGTCAACTCTAGAGGATTGAAGTGTGGAAGGAAGTTGGGTTTGAGATTTCAAATTCCTGGAGTCCGGAATTGCGAAGAGATCTCAATCGTTGATTCGAGGGATAATACCTAGTCCATAGATTCGAGAGGTGCATATCTGGATTGTCAATTTAGTTTTATTGTCAAGATCATGAGATCAATTGTCTCGTAGCATTGCAGGGATAGGAGTTTCTAGGAGTTTAAGATATTGAGGGCAGACCTCAATTCAAACCATGGTTTCGTCAAGAGGACACGTGGAGGTTGTAAGAGCATTGCGGGCCCAAAATAAGTTTGACTCCAAACCTCTTGCAACCGTGCCGATAATCACGTGGTCATCACCAAGGTCATATCAAGAGGGGGCTTGTCAAACAAAAGGAGCTAATGATCAACACTCTAATTTTTCCCAAGAGGGAAAAAGGGAAGGTCGTGGGTGCCCTTAACCTGCACCAAGAACCGAAAGGTTCTAGGTTTAACTATAGAACGATACCATCAAGGTATCAGAGAATGGTCTGGCTTCAGAATCAGAGATCCTTGATGAGGAGGCTGGACTGGTTCCCTGACCTTCCAAATTAGGAACCATGAATGGAGATATTTTCCTTTAAGAAAAAAAAAAATTATTCCCCGTCGTGGGTGTGTTACACACTTTCAGAGAATATCAATACAATCATGGAAATGAAGAGTTTATAAGTCGAGGATAAGGATGTACAAGTGTACAAGATGGCATGGCAGACTCAGTTGGATCCCCTATAATAAAAGGAATATTAGTTGGTCGTCGAGATCAATGCAACAAAGATGAACATATATTGGATAGGATTATAAGGGGGAGAATTGCTACTACACCCACTTACCGTGGAACTAGTGGAAAACATGGCCAAAAGGAGTAGTCGGGCTCAGGCATAGTGCCAGAGAATAACTGAAATGTATGACACACTGGTGCAAGAAGTGACAGATGTTGGAGTAAGGAAGTGACTCGAGATGACTCACAATGTCAGTGTTGGGTTCTTGTTAGGCACATGACCTGTTATCACTACAAAAGTCACCCTAGACTATAATTAGGTGAGCTTGGTAACATCAAAATATTTGTAAATGTAAATTATTTTTTTAGAAGGTCAAATGGACAAGACTCAAGATGATAATGTTCTAACTCATAAATTTGGGCTAGCATGCATAAGAAAATGAGGTCTTGATTAGCTTCAGTCATTTTTTTAAGGATAAATAAGAGTAGAGGGAATAATTGGTGTGAATAATGAACAAGTCTACTATAAGCATCATCCCTTCTAGCATCTAGGTGAACAAAAAGATCAGTCACGAGATCCTCTTGAAACTAAAATTTAAAACCCTGAAAACATTTACAGTAGAATCATAATCAAACATCCAAAATAATACAGCTATAACATCTCACAAGGATCCTCCATTAATGAGCATTCAGAGTAAGAAGAAATAATAAAATGAATAGAAGTTGACTTCCATTAATAAAAAATTCTCGGGTCCAATAAAAAACCAGAGAACAGTTTATTCAGTCAAAGAAAATTACAATCCAGGAGACTCAGCTCAACCATTCGAACCCCCTCCCTCAATTGAAACATGAATTTATAATAAAAGGGAAGAGAAACAACTAGAGGTGTGAGTTGGCCCTTCCTCACATCGGATTCCTCAATCAAAAGCTATCAATCAAACACCTATTCTAATAGTTATTAACAAACTGCTACAAAACAAGAAAGTGTTGGTGACTAATCCAACTAAATTTAAATGACACTTCCTCCCTTGATCTTCATTGATGCGCCTCCTTTTGCAAGCCAACTACTGTCTCAAACCTCATCAACCACCTAAAAAAGTAATTAATTCAAACTTTTCCATTCCAGGTGCCAATAGGTAGCGCCAAATAATTGTATCTTCTATGAAAATTTTGTCTCTGCCAAATATTAGGTAGTTCCAGCCAAAACATTAGGTAACACACTATGAAATTCGCAGTGCTCATCGTTACATTACTCAAAAAATTGGGTAGCAAATTTAGGTAGTGCACTGTGGGATACACAACACCCAAGAGAGTAGGTAGCAACTAGGAAATTTACAACACCCAGGAGAAAACATAGCGCACTGCACTCTGCACATCCATGCATGAAAACGCTGGAATGGGCAAGAAAATAGGAGCAACATAATATATATCATGGCTATATTTAGTTCTTCAACACCTGTATGCTTGATGCATAGCTTGATATTGAGGCTTAACTCATGGCCTAACGTTGACTTAGTTCGTGGCTTAGTATTTTGACATATAGCTTTGACTCATAGATTATGAATTAGCAACATGATCTTAACTCATATCTTAGCTTAATGTAATGACTAGTGACTAGCATAAGAAAAGGACATGTGGCTTTATAAACTCTAGACTAGAGCTAAGACACTTTAAAGCACACACCACCTCTTCTATCAAAGTCAATAAACTCATTTATTGAAAAGGCAACTAAAATAAAACATAGGGAAATCAACGAAATAAAGATTTAGGAAAAACTACTAAAAGTTGGTTTTTTGGTTGTGTAGGTAAAAAAGACAAAGGCCAAAGGTGTTTGGAGAAAATAATTTATTAATTAAGACTCTTCCTAACTCAATGAGTAAATTGGAATTTATGAACTAGAGCAAATGAGCAAAAGATTTCAAAATTTTAGCACAAGGATGCTAAAGACACTTAAAATTTCCATAAAACATTGAGTGCTAACATTTGGCTCCAACTGGGATGGAGACCTCCCTATGAGGCTCCAAGAACCTAGTAGTTCCAGTCACCTTATTTGTTGGGCTATGGATTCATCTGGCCTATGAAACCAATCTCTGAAAACTCTCAAGACCTATGCAACTAATCTCTATATACCTTCAAAATTGTCCTTTATCCACACAAGCTGACTGATATTTCTGCTGCAAACTAGAATAAAATAAATGCTCAAGCAGTGAGCTTATTTCCTACCCTACTCTACTCTAACCATCTCTGCAATTGGTTAGGTAAATCTTTCCTTCCATAACAACCATTCAAGCAATTTTAAAATTGAAGAAACCTCGTCTCTGTCATTGATCAACAATTGATGTTTGAAATGTAACAAAAGTGATAAAAATTCATCCAAGAAACCATACTCACTGAGACATGCTGATAAAAAGATAAATTCAACATGCTCTAAAGAATTTGAAAAGTGTAACTCTATGTACTCATTGACAGGGTCATGAAACTGAAAGCAAAGCCTGATTAATTTATGAAAGGTTACCTTCATTGTTTCAAAGTTGTTGACAATTTTTTTTATGTCTTCTACAGGAACACTTGTTTGAATGACAGACACAGGGATCTGTGGGTCGAATAACTACTTCATAACTTTAGAACCACCTATTGGTTGATGATCATCTCTGCATATACCATGGGGATAGTCTACTGCTTATACACATGGTTTTTATTAAGACAGGGTTGTTCATTTGTTGGTGATGGATAAGAGACTAGATTTATATGAAAATCCATTTCACACCTCCATATCATTTAGAAGGATTAGGAGAATAACTATCATATACTGGAATAGTGATCAGAGGTTCCAAACAAATCATAGAAAAATTTTGTTCATCACCATCACTAGTATTTCCATCAAAAATAGGTTGTCCATAACAAACCTTTGACTCTTAACATTCAGAATGTCTTGTTTCATGATTTTTTCTAACAACAAAGTATTCATTACCAAAGTTTTTTTCAACAACAAGATTCTCTTGGTCAATGTTTGAGAAAATGACTTCCTCAAAGGAAAGTCTGTTAAAGATACCTTCTTCGAGGACCAAATCATCCACTATCCTTTCTTCATAGGGACAACAAATAAAATATGCCTCATGTTCAAATTTGACATGACACTGACTTTGAATCCTTCCACAAGCTTGGAGGTTCTCCTCCACTTCCTCAGCATCCATCAATAACTGTGATAAAGATGTTGATTTTCTTTCCCTAAGATACAAAACAAGGTTAGAATATTGAGACATTATGTAATACACCATGGAAGCAGTCTCATAAGGTTTAATTTCTAGGGGTAGGCTGCAATACAAGTTGTAAAACCTTCGATTAAAAACACACAAAACTTCATTTTTTCCCCTTCTCAAAGTAGTGAATTCATGTAGGTACTGATCCAATGACTTTCTCTCCCCCCAGTATTTTAAAAAGGTGTCATATAGTTCATCCCATGAACCAATGGAAGCAACTTCCATATTCTTGAACCACAAGGCAACATCTCCAATCAAAGATTTAGAGAAAAGCCTCATGATAATATATTCATGCAAGATTTCCAGATTATCGATGAAGTCTTGAAAGGTTGATAGATGCTCTTCTCCTTTAGTGTTATCTTTTCCAGAAAAAGTGGGTAGGTAGTCTACAAATCTGGGAGGGTAAGGATGAAGAAAGAAGGGTAGATTTAGAGGTCCAAACATCTTTCTCCTAACCTTAAACTGGAAGTCAGTGGGCTGTTGAACACTAGAATATTGTTGGTAAAGGTCAAAGGAGTTAGTATCCTGAACTGAATTAGTTTTATTATTTGCAAAAGGACAATAATCATTTGGTGCATGCTTAATTTCAACGGGCTAGTTATTAACAACAGAGGGAATGGTAGAATGTAATAAATCAACCTTGAAATCTAGAGAGGGGAGAGAATCATAAGTTTTATACTGATTAAAAAAGTGTTTATGAACCTCATCTTCTTCAGGTGTTTGAAGTAGATGGACATCCTTAACATCAATGACATGGGAAGGGAGTAAATCTACTTGTTTGAAAAAGGAATATGCAAGAGCAGGTTGGTGTTATTTAGAGTATACAAAGCAGATTATGATTCTCCTAGTGTGTACAGGGAAATTCAAGAAAGAATAAAGGATAAAGAGCACAAGTTGCAGAAAGAAATTCAGAACTTGATACCTGAACTTGCCTATACGTTCCATTTCTGTCCAAGCTTGTTCCCATAGTGGAGTCTTCCAATAGGTTCATCTTCATGGAGTCGCTAGGTAGATGATTATAGTCAATTTTCTATATCCCTCTCTTGTCTACCATCAAGAGCTGGGCAGGGATGATTTTAAGTATGGAAATTTATTTTAAAATGTAGAAACCTTGGCGAATATTACTAATCCTTCATATGCCAACTATAAATGTTTGGCAATATTTTTGTAAAAATATTCAAATTTCTAAGGATTTTATATAGTTTTTATAAAATATTGGTGATTTTTAAGGTAAAATAATTTTATCCTATATAATTTGGGTGAATCATTTTTAAAATAGTGAATCTTGTTTTTGGAAAAACCATGGAAAATTAGCCCATGAGCGAAATTTAGCCCCTAAAATCATCCATGGAGCTGGGTCTATGTCGTTCTTCCCAGGGAACTCTCCAACATGCTCAAATCCATCCCTGGCAATGACACCATTTATGTTATCACTCCAAAATTCACCCTAGACTGTAATCAGGTGAGCTTAGTAACAACAAAAGATTTGTAAATGTAAATGAGTTTTTTAGAAGGTCAAATGGACAAGACTGAAGATGATAATGTTCTAACTCATAAATCTAGGCTAGCATGCACAATAAAATGAGGTATTTATTAGCTTCACTCATTTGTTTAAGGATAAATATGAGTAGAGGGAATACTTGGTGAGAAGAATGAACAAGTCTGCTATAAGCATCAGGCCTTCTAGCATCTAGGTGAAGAAAAAGATCAGTCATAAGATCCTCTTGAAACTAAACTTTAAAACCTTGAAAACATTTATAGTAGCATCATAATCAAACATCCATTATAATACAGCTATAACATCTCACAAGGATCCTCCATTAATGAGCATTCAGAGTAAGAAGAAATAAGAAAATGAAGAAAATTTGACTTCCATTAATAAAAAATTCTCAAGTCCAGTACAAAACCAGAGAACAATTTACTCAGTGAAAGAAAATTACAATCTGGGAGGCTCATCTCAACCATTCGAACCCCCTCCCTCAATTGGAACATGAATTTATAATAAAAAGGAAGAGAAACAGCTAGAGGTGTGATTTGGCCCTTCCTCACATCGGATTCCTCAATCAACAACTATCAATCGAACACTTATTCTAACAGTTATTAACAAACTTCTACAAAACAGGAAAGTGTTGGTGACTAATCCAACTAAATTTAAATGACACTTCCTCCCTTGATCTTCATTAATGCGCCTCCTTTTGAATGACAAGTGTCCTGTAGAGGTGGTAAGTTGTTATCATGATGCCAACTACTGTCTCAGCCATCATCAGCCACCTAAAAAAGTAATGAATTTGAACTCGTCCATTCCAGGTTCCAATAGGTAGTGCCAAATATTTGTATCTTCTGTGCAAATTTCGTCTATGCCAAATATTAGGTAGCGCCAGCCAAAAAATTGGGTAGCACACTTTGAAATTCATAGCGCCCATCGTTACACTGCTCAGGAAATTGGGTAGCAAATTTAGGTAGCACATTGTGGGATACACAGCGCCTAGGAGATTAGGTAGCGCCCAGGAAATTTACAGCTCCCAAGAAAAAACACAGTGCACTGCACTCTACACATCCATGCATAAAAATGGTGGAACGAGCAAGAAAATAGGAGAAACATCATATATATCATGGCTATATTTAGTTCTTCAACACTTGTATACTTGATGCATGTCTTGATTTTGATGCTTAACTCGTGGCCTAACTTTGACTTAGTTCATGGCTTAGTATTTTGACATATAGCTTTGACTCATACATTATGAATTAGGAACGTGATCTTAACTCATAGCTTAGCTTAATGTAATGACTAGTGACTAGCATAAGAAATGGGCATGTGGCTTTATAAACTCTAGACTTAGGATAATGCAAAATATTTATGCATAGAAATTTAGGTTTAGACTAGAGTTTAGCCACTTTAAAGCACACACCACCTCTTCTATCAATGTCAATAAACTCATTTATTGAAAAGGAAACTAAAATAAAACATAGGGAAATCAACAAAATAAAGATTTAAGAAAAAATACTAAAAGTTGATTTTTTGGTTATGCAGGTAAAAAAGACCAAGGCCAAAGGTGTTTGGAGAAAACGATTTATGAATTAAGACTCTTCCTAACTCAATGAGGAAATTATAATTTATGAATTAGGGAAAATGAGCAAAATATTTAAAAATTTTAGCACAAGGATGATAAAGACACTTAAAATTTCCATAAAAAATTGAGTGCTAACAGGACCATTTTTGGGAAAAGGCTAATTTTGGAGAATAAAGTGCAAATAAGGAAAATACAGCTGGAAGGAAAAGCAAAATGTGCAGAGGAAAGCACATGAAAAGGAGGAAAGCATGCGAGGCACACATGCAAGAAGACCAAACCATGCTAGGGTTAGGGTTTTGATAAGCGAATGTAATGGTTGATAAGCCATAGATAAGTATAAAGAGCTACCTAGCAGGTCTAGGTCGAGGGGTGGGGGTTTTTGGTTGTTTTTGTGGTGGTTGGGTCGAATATTTAGTCGTTAATCAGAGAGGTCGAAAGAGTTTGATGTGATGTAATGATAGAATGCAAGAGTTTTTGTAAAACCCGCTCTTTTTTTGTAAGTTGTTGAGATGGGGAAAGGAAAGAAGGTAGATCTCGAGGGTTACACCATAGGTTGAGGAGCATGGTGTGATCTAGTCTGCATCATTGTAGATCTTGACCCAAATGACTGAGGATTGTAAGGTGCACAACACTATAATTTTGGAGAAACCATAATAAAAGAGAAAAGAAGACAAATATTTGTGGGTGTAGCCCAAGGGGGGTGAACCATGGTAGATCATGTGTTTTGTGGATTTATTATTGTTTATTTCTTTACTGTCAATGCTTATCTAGTAGATGAATGCATGAATGGTTTAGCTAGATTTTATTGTGTCTACATGCATGAATAAGAAAGACATAATGTGTATTATAGATGAATGTTAGAGTAAATAAATGAAGATAACAGAGTGTAATCCCAGATCTCCACTCATTCCCAGTATGCAAGCACCAAAGCGTTGCAGCCACCCATAAGAACTATCTTGGGTGAGACTTAACAATGCACTCTATGTGTTGTGTTTCCTTATGATTTACCAGGAGAGTTGATACTTTTAGAGGGTTTTGTTGGAAACCATAATAGATCTGAACCTAGGTCAGCCCAAGAATGGTAGCAAGAGAGAAGTAACCAACAATATATATATATATCTATATCTATCTATATCTATCTATCTATATATATATATATATATGTTTTATATTTTAATTTTTTGGGATTATATTTTTATATGTTTTTATCACATTTTTTAAATAAAAAATAAAATAAAATAAAAGTTATATATATATATATATATATATATATATAT
>JZKD02S1966883.1:277865-301222 GCA_000966675.3 Picea glauca
AGAGTAAAACACAAGAATTTGGTAGAAAAGGCTTTAAGCCATTATCGACTCTATATTCATTCCAATGATAAACATTTATAGTACATGGATGTAACCTCCTCATAAACTAGATTTACTCTGACACATGCACCTCATCAAGAGATAAGGCTAGGGGGAGGAAAAATAGGATCTAATACACAGTTAGGATAAAAACTATATCATATAATGTAAAATACATAATGGTGGTGAAGGATTTCATGATTGTATTGAAATCTACAAGCTAATAATCCCCCCTCTCAATCATAAGTCCAAACAATTATATTAGCAAGGTAGCAAGAGCTAGTACATAAATTGATATTGTCTCTAAGTCTTCAATCTGAAACTCCTAGGTTGAGCCTCAATGAAGATCTACCTAAAACACCACCAAATATGGATGTTGAAAACTCATAGAATTTGGAAAATCCCACCATTTAAACATGTAAGGGGGAATGCACGTAATTGTTCATTGACATGAACTCTAATATCTGATGAAAGAGAATCATGAGAAATGAATCAAATGCAAGTCTGACATAAGAAACACTACATATGGATCTAGTTGTCCTCTACTAGGAAAGATTATCATCCAATTGAACAAAATGTTCACAAAAATACTCTTAGAAAATGACACACAAATAATGTCAATCAACATCCTAATCTTGAATATAGTGTATGATCCAACTGCAAGAGTGTTGATGTGTTGATCCAGATTTATGAGAGGAATGAAATGAAACCACAAATTTATGATATTAACATAGAGACATAGTTAAAAATAACAAAGATACAATAAAACTTGTCTTATATTAAATAAGAAATATGTTGAAAACTGTAAAATGTAGACTGATAACAAGCTTGCTAGAATGGTGGCATCTGGTCTCTCAGAAGAGATGAGATGGCTACGCTCATTCACAAATGGAGGAGTACAATGAGGCTCTGAAGTAATTTTTTACAATAAACATGAATTCCAAATCCCTATACATCAAAAAACCTAACCCTAGGAGATGAAGTGCTAAAAGTCATGTGAGACCCGTTGGGGTAAGTTAGTACATTAACTTCCCAGGGTCATAAATTTTGTACACGATCTTCATTTAGGGTGCACGATAGATTTTTGGAAAGGTATTTATGAGGATATTAATTTAGGGGGATCAGTCAAAGCCTTTATCTATCATTGAGGTGTTTGGTCGCAAAAAAAGTTATTTAGGCCCTCAAAATGGCCTCGGAAGTTCAAGAACAGAAAAGATACTAAAAATAGTAACTTACAAAAAAATTGTTTTGAGCCAGTTGGGTAAGGTGGGTGGCCATCGTTATCCTCCCAGATCAATCCTCCCCCATTAGGAAGAAATGGTATCCATTGCATTGAGTACCCCCATCAAATGAAGAATTTTATGTTGAATTTGGCCCTAAGTGAGCCACTTACCTTGGTGCAGGAGTTGTCCTACTTTGACAACCCGACAAAGTTGGATCCTCTGCTAGTGATTTACCTTGACTTATGTGTCCATGATTTGATCATTGGATGCTTGTTCCATGTAGTCAGGTTTGAGCTCTATTGGTGCCATTTTTTCTGCTATCTTTGAGGTGTCCAATAATGGTAGAAAATAAGACTAAAGGAAGTCCACATTGAATATTGGGTGAAATCCGAGGAATGGGGGAAGGTTGAGATTAAAATAAGTGTCACCCACAACCTTGGTGATGGTGTAGGGTCCATAATTGAGTGGAAGAAGCTTCTGATCAGGCCCTATAAGGCGTTCTTTATGACAATACAACCAAACTTTGTCTCCCACTTGAAACTGGTGTGGCACTCGGTGTTGATCGTGGATATTCTTGTACTTGGCATTGGACTTCTATAAAATATCTTGAACCTTTTGAAGGATGTGTTGAATCTTCTTAATGAACTGGGTGGATTTTTCAGCTCCAGTTGGAGTATGCGACGATTCTTCCTGGGTGGCTGCAAGGGATAGTGCAACATCCATGGGACCCAATGGTTGAAATACCAACCCCACCTGAAAGAGGTTGTGGTCGGTTGAGATATGTATGGCTCTTTTGTAGTTGTTTTGAACAAAGGGAAGACTCTCATCCCAATTGTGTGGGAGATTGTAATTTTACATGCACAAGATGTGCATGATCATTCGGTTTATGACCTCAATTTGGCAATATGTCTGGGAGTGGAAGGCAGTGGACTTGGTGAGATTGGTGCCCAAAAGTGATCAGAGGCTCGACTAGAATGTGATAATTAACCGACTGTCCTGATCTGAGATAATAGTTTGTGGAATCTCAAAGTGTAACCACACTCATTCAAAGAAGATATTGGCATTGGCCTCTGCTATGATGCTCTTCTTAGAGGAAGCCATAATCGCCATCTTAAAAAAGTGATCAACAACCACAAAACACAGTCAATTCCCCTCTTGGTGGACGGGAGGCTCTACATGTAGTCCACAATGATGGATTCCCAAGGCCTGTCAGGAGTAGGTAGAGGAGTGTACAAGCCTTATTTCTTAATGGACAGTTTGGCAATAACACAGGTAGTGTAGGACTGGATATACTTGTTGACATCCTATCGAAGTTTCGGCCAGTCAAAATTTCTTTGCAACACTGCCACTATATTTTCCACGTCGAGGTTTCCTACCACCTGACTATAGTGGGATTCCCAAATCAGCTTCGCTCACTCACTTGATGGAATGCATAGATGGCCCAGATGGCACAACAACCCAACCTAAAGATTAAAATTGGTGACAATTGTGTTTGTGCCCAACATTTGGTAGGTTTGGCGAAGTCAGGATCTATCTCATAGAGGTGGGGGCATCCATAGGTCTCGTGGCCACAAGAATCGAGCACTGTGGTGAGTGTCGCAAATGGAGGTTGGATGAGGCAATCAACAATTCAATTGTTACTTATTATTGTATACTTGATTTTGAGGTGGAACTATTGTAAATATGTGGACCACTTCTGGTGGAAGTCATTCTACAATTTACCTTGTGTCTGCATGAAATGTAGTAGCTTATGGTCAGTTTGGATGACTGTCTCCTTCTAGAGAATGTAATTCCTCCACTGGCAGTGGGCTTGCATAATGGAGTACATTTCTTTGTCATAAGTAGGGTACTTACGAATGACACATGATAGTATCTCACTATGATAGGCCACATGGTGGCCATTCTCAGTGATGACTATGACCACAACATAGTCTGAAGAATATGTCTCAATCTCAAAGGGATATTGCAGGTCAGGTAATGAAATCACTGGAGTGGATCACAAGCATTACTTCATATCATCGAATTATTTCTTTTGGAACATTTCCCACACAATATTTTTCTTATCGCCACCTCTGGTTATTTGGTTGAGGGCCCATGAAATGTGGGAGAATCCCAACAAAAATATTCGATAGAAATTGGCAAGGCCTAAGAAGATCTGAAGCTTAGTGAGCATGGTTGGGGTTGGCCATTCATGAATGACTTGGATGGATCAACATGCACACCATGTGAATCAACAATGTATCCTAGGTACTAGACCTTTTCCATGCCGAAGGAGAATTTTTCCAAGTTGGCATATATCTTGTGTTGTCACATAGAGTGTATAACCTGTTGAATATGATGCAAGTGTTTTGCCCAAGTCTTGTTGTAGATGAGGATGTCATCCAAATACACCACCAAAAAATAATTAGTGAAAGGATGCAAGATAACATCCATCATCCTCACGAAAGTTGTTGAGGAATTTGTCAAACCAAAGGGCATGACCAACCAATCAAAAAGAGCTTATTTTGACTTGAAGGCAATTTTCCATACATCTATCAGTTCTATTGGGACCTGATTGTAGCTGAACTTCATATCAATATTACTGAAGTATTTTCCTCCCTTGATCAGATCAAGGAGATCGTCGATTTTTGGAATCGAGTACCGGTTCCTAACTGTGATTTTATTTAGGGCCCAATAATCAATGCAAAGTTGCTAAGTCCCATATTTCTTCTGCACCAGCACGATTGGGCTTACAGAAGGTGATGAGTTGGGTCAAATGTGACCCTTATGGAGAAGTTTTTGGATCTAACACTTCATCTCCTCATTTTCTAGCAGAGAGCAGTGATAGACTGGCCCATTGGGTAGCGGTGCGTCAGGGGTTAGATTGATGGGATGCTTGACCTGACAGTCCAGACATACCCTAGTAGGTTATGAGAATATGTCTTTGTATTCTTCCCCAGCCTTATCCACTTTCTTCTACTGTGTGGAGAGGTTAGTCATGGAGGTCATAGATGTGGTTGCAACCTTTCGCTCACTTTGAGAGAGAATCACGAAGAAGACAAACTCCCCTATATAAGAAGTGACCTTTCTTCATTGCTTGGCAAAGATCAAGGAAATAACACTAAGTGGGACTACCTCGGGTATCCTATACAATTTATTTTTCAACATAATAATAACACCGTGAGGCCTAGACTCATATACAACATGACAATTTCCATAAGTAAGGTTGGCCCAAAATAACATCACAAACTTCAAGGGGAGAAACATCACACAATACATCATCTTTCAATGGCTTGATTCTATACAAAAAGCGACATTATTGGCTGACACGAATATCACTACCTTGACAGATCCATCTAATGGTGTAGGGATGTGGGTGTGGTGTTGTTGGCAGGGCTAGCCACTTGACAACCTCTATTGAAATGAGTTTATTATGGCTACAGATATCAATCATGAAGTGTAGTGGAGTTCCTTTTACCTACATATGTGAATGAAAGAGGCACTCACCTTCCTCTAGCTCATCAGGTTCACCTGTTGGATCTTAGTCGTAGAAATGGTGGTACTGGGTTCCGCGTTAAATATTTATCTCCCCTTTTCTGATTCTAACTCAGAGTCAGAACCCACATCTGATTTAGAGGATTTTACCTCAACCACTAATGATTGCTTTGAGCGGTAATAAACATTTTTATGCCAGGGGCTCTTATGGAATTTGCACCACTTCCCGATATCTTTCTTCATCTTCCCATTGCCCTTATTTGCTTATGACTTGGACTGGTTTTCCTAAGGTTTCTGATATTTTCTCTGTCCTTTTTTCTATGGTTTGGGGTTTCTCTTGCCATGCATCTATTGTGAGGGGTTTCTAGACCCAAACTATTGTGTCTTTTGTTTAAGCTTCTGCTCTATTTGATGACATATCGATAGGACACGCCCATGAATGAGATGTCCAAAAACTCCATTTATGTATGAATGTATCTATGCATACCATCACAATAATTGAGCACCATATGTCACTCAGAATATTTGATACCCAGATCGGTGCACAAGGTATGGAAGCCATTAGTGAAATCTTGCACTATTTGGTCTCTTTCCTGCCACAGTGTGGTCCATAATCTATACAAGTTGTCGTAACTTACTACAGGGTAGTATTGTTCCTTAATAACATCCTGCCACAGTGTGGTCCATAATCTATACAAGTTGTCGTAACTTACTACAGGGTAGTATTGTTCCTTAATAACATCCCTGAAGAAACCCCAAGTGGGTGCAAATGCGAATAATGTGGAACCCTCTATTTCCTTTTTATCACAAAAAATATCCCACCAATCTTTGACATGGGGGATGCCCTTGAGGAGTGAAAATGTAATATTTTCTCTATAGAAAAAGTTGTGGACAGAAAAATACCCTTCTAGAAGATTTAATTATTTATCTACGACAACGACATCTATTTGACCTTCAAATATAGGAATAGGAAAAATGTATCTTGAAGGGGGTGTTGCCTCCTCTTGAGTTGGATGTGTCGCTTGTCGGCAATCGTCGAAGTATTTATGCAAAGTTTTCCATCATCTCATTCCTATATTGCTCAAGCAATTCCTCAAGCAACATTTTGAAAGGATCTCTTGTCCCTTCATATTTATTTTTTCCCACCATGGATGACTTCTTGGGATTCTGAGAGAACTTGTCCTCAAGATAAACAAGCTTGAGACCCAACTCTCTATACCTCGACCGCATCGGGGACATGCATTAAAAAAATGACAAGGAGAAATGTTGGCCCATTATTTTTTGAGAATAAACTACACAAGTTTTGACTAAGCACGAGTTGGGAAAAATTCATCATAGGCTGGGAGAAAGAGTAACATAAAATAGTTGCGGAAGTCAATGCAATGTTAGCTAAGAAAAAAATGGTTGCAACAGAACAAGAAATCAGGAAAGCTGAGAAGGAAGACACAACCCAACTATATATAGGGCTGAATATAATCGTAAAATGGTTGGGTTTTTGTTGTTGTTAGTTAGTTAGGCTGTGTTGGCTCATATTGATCAAAGTCACCCAAGTTCTGGGATTAGTTGTTGATACCTGTTGTAAAGTTGAGAGATGACAAGAAAGAGTCTGTAATAGGCCCTACTAAGTGAGTTTGAGTCTGTAACAAAAAAATATCTCAAGGGTAATATGAAGAAGGAGAAAATTTTAAAATATGATGTGTCTTTGTATGTTTACTTGCGCATTACAACATTTCTTTATGGTTTATGAGTTATACTTAATGGTTCTATGTTTAATCACTGCTAGCAACATAAGTACATTCACTTCTTTCATTTAGATGGTTTAGATATAGTAATGACTCTTGCGCAAGAACAAAGAATGAGTTTTGGCTACTCTATGGCTCCTCTTTAGCCTTCTCCCTACTCTTCCCTATCTATCTGTCTCAGCAGCGCTTCAGGTGAGACTTCTTCTCTTCTGAGGAAATGAAAATGCCAGTGCTCTAGACAACACGATACCTTTTTTTGGTAGCCTAAGAAGGACCTTGGTCTGATCAAATTCATGCCAACAAAATGGTTTCGTTGCTGAGACGTGCGTTAAAGTGGAACCTGTAGGGAGAATGTTGTCGCCGATCCATAGATATGGTATTGATCAATGGTGGGAAAGGAACTGTGACATATTCATATGGAAAGAAGTGGAATTATGAATAAAATCGTTGGAAAACACTCATGAAGCAATATTTTATTCAGAAAGATAAAGAGACCAGTATGAGATTTTCTGGGTTAAACTCTTGGAAGAATTTTTTCACTAGATAAAGAGGCTCCAAGAAGCTCTAGATTTCCAGGGTCAGACCAAGAATATTTGTGCGTGGGATACCGAAACGTTAGCAACACTCTAGAGGATGGATTTCCCAGTCACATGAACCATGGATTTCTAGGTTAACACCACACTGGAAGGATACATAATCAAATTTGTAGCTGAGAACCACCAGTCTTTCTCGTGGGTAGAGGAAATTTTCAAGAAAGGTGCAAGGGGAAGACTGTTGAGAGAAATCCCCCTATGGATTAAGGATTTCTTGATGGAGGAGGGGATGTTGATTATGTCCCCAACTGATATGGCAGTGTAAACACCCTCGCTTGGGGTAGGGTGAGACAGGGTGAGGGCCATGGCATGAGAAGGGGAAAGGGTTCTTTGAAAAGTGGGGGAAAAACAACAAGAAATGGACTCAAGAGATGAATGAGCCTTGAATAGAGCCGCCATAGTTGAGAATTGGTGTCATGGAAAGATCACAAAAGTCGCAAGACAATCTGAAAAGTTGAGGAAAGAAGGAGGATCAGGAGAACTAGAGGAAAGACAAATGGGAGAACTATAGAGGATGAGAAGACATGAATGACTGGCAAGTCAAAGATTGAATGAGAGAGAAGAAAAGTGACAAAGAAGTCCCAAGGAAGTAGGACAAGAAGGAGAAAGTGTGGAGGTGAGATAGGAGGAAGTCAAAATGAATCTTGGAGGAGAAAGAGAAAACTCATCCCTGATAACAGGAGAAATCAGGAATCCAGCTGAAGAGATCATCCCAATAAAAGCTAACGAGACCCCTCGGATCAAATAAAACTACCCTGAAGCTAGTGGAACCCGCCCCGAATAACCCATACCCCAAGTGCCTTCTATACAAGTAGTAAGTCTGATACTACCTTCTCATTTTGTTCTAGTACAATTAATTAGTCAGTCACAATCAGGAAGTGAGAGTGCAGGGAAGATAAATCCTAACGACACTTCTAGTACAATAAATCCTAATCACACTGCGAATTCTACACATCCACCATGCATACTACCAATCAATGTAGAGCATTGGACGCTCTTGCAGACAGGCTAGACTGAACAACATTCAGGGTGAATGAAAGCCCACAGAGACCAGGAAGAGGTCGAGGAGGTGGAGATGGAGGAGACTTCAGAGGAGGGATAATTGGGCAAATAGGACCAAGAAAATGCTACAACTGTGATGAACAAGGTCACTTGGCTAGAGATTGTCCTCATCCAAGACGACCATGGTGCTCTCACTGCAGAACCAACGGACACGCAACTGAAGACTGTCCAGAGTTAATTGAAAAGTGGGAATATAGAGTACGAAAAAGAGGAACTAACCTTATCATCTCATATATCAATAGGATTTCAAAGGCACAACTGCCCAACCTTAACATCATTACTTGAGGAGGAGTGAAGACAATAGTTGATGCTGATACTCTACCTCAGATCTAGAAAGAAGCACCGAAGGGAGACAGGTATGACCCCCTAAATAAAAAGTTGTTATTTAAAGATGCCATAGAAGTATTTTGGAATATCCCTACTCATGAAATGTAAGAGAATGCTCCCCAACCAACTAGTTATGCTAAGACAGCGCAAGCCCTTGTTGCACCCCTTGCACCCAAAAACCATGTAGTCATACCAAGACAACCTGAGCAACCTTAAAACATAGTCGACCTCTGGTTTCAATTATTCTTTGACATTTTAGGGAATGATCAACTAACGAAAAAGTTGCGCAATACCATGTACCTAATCTTAGGGAATGAATAAACCTCAGAAGCAAGGATAAGGGCTAACCTTCCTGAGAAAATTACTCAGAGAGTGCAGCGAAGAAAAGTAAGAGCTGGAAGAGAATTCCGACTGGTAGCCCAGTTAGATGAGTTCGAAATTAAGGACGTCATGTTAGACCTAGGGTCATATTTGAACATTCTTCCCAAAAAGACCTGGGAAGCCTTGGGAAAACTGAGACTGACATATTCCCCAATTCAGTTAAGAATGGAAAACCAATACTATATCTTTCCCATAGGAAGACTGGAGAAGGTGGAAATCGATGTAGCAGGAGTAAAAATAGTGGTTAAATTTGAAGTCATTGATATCATGGGAAACAAGGACCCCTACCCTACACTACTTGGCATTGATTGGGATTACGAAAATTATGTAGTAATTGATTTAAAGAAAGACACCGTGACTTTTGAAGCAGAGGGAATCAAGGTAGTTCAACCTTTGGATCCATATGTAGGACCCAGGTACACAGAACCAACAAAATATAATATGGAGAAAGAAGACCTAGAATAGTTGTACATTATAACAGCATGGGAAAGAAACGATTACATAAACCCCATTGGTGATGGATCAGTACGTTGGAGAAGTATATAATCAGCTGATGAAGACTCAGAACTAGCTTTTGATAGTCGGAAAAAAGGCTCACATGAACAATTCAAAAGAAGATACACAACTGTCAGAATGACCAGATGGATTGGGACCAAAGCTAGAGGACACCCAGTATATCATGGTACCTCAGAACTAGACAATTTTTGCAGAACATGGAAGAGAATGTGAGAGAAGATCAAAGAATTGTGGTACTGGATATATCTTTTCAGAACAACGTTGCTAGATGGTGGGCCACTCATAAAGATATACTTGGAACTTGGGATGTGGTGAAGAAAGATATCGAGTATAGGTTTAGGAGTAAAGAGCAGCAGGAAGTAGGGATGCAGACGGATCTCCCTGCCGCGCAACTATTCAACAGAGATTCAGACTCTAGAATACACATTGAACAATGTGTGACATAGTGGTAGGCTGCGGAGATACCCTCTCACTTCTGAGTTCAGGTATTTCCCCATTCTCTAGGTCCGATCCCGAAATATTGGTTTCTACATGAGGAAACTAGAAGACAGACCAATGACTGTCAAAAACTGGCAACTCAATTTTGCAAGGTCTTTTCATTCACAAGTAAGCGCCTTGAACTTGAACCAGCTCTACAAAAGATTCAATAACATTTGTTTACAACCAATAGCAATAAGAGATCAAACTTTGTAGTATGTCCCAAACATACCCAAGAACTTTAGACTAAATACCACCTACCCTTGATCGACAAGCTTGTAGAATGCTATCAGATCACCAAGGACTCAGAAAGTCTAGATGAACTAGAAGGATTGAGAAACCTAGCCATCAAAGAGATAGAGGGGAGTAGAGAAATCCAAAACACCATACCTATCCACACTGATAGTTCCTATAGACACCCATTGAAATTGCGTAGACTCAATATAGGGATCAAAGAGAAACCCAAGATAGCCATGGTGGGAGATTACTGGGATGAGCAAACCAGTCAGGAAATATAGAGTTTACTTAGGGAATATGAGGATTTATTCCCAAAGACTTTTTCAGAATTAAAGAGAATTAAAGGAGTCATGGGATAATGAAGATCGAGTTAAAACCAGGATCCAAGCCTATCCAACATAGACCATACCATCTTAACCCAAGATTAAAAGAGAAAGTCAAGAAGGAGATTGACAAGATGTTAGCAGCAAGTCTCATTTTTCTGGTAGAAGAAGCAGAGTGGGTCAGCCCGATAGTCATTCAAAGCAAGAAATACACAGAGTATATTAGAGTCTGTGTAGACTACAAGAGTCTCAATTATGCCTATGTGCACGACCCTTTCCCAACACCTTTTACTGATGAGGTATTTGAACAAGTTGCGGGGAAGGAAGCATACTCGTTTACAGATGGATTTTCAGGCTACCAACAAGTCAGGATCGCTGAAGAAGACAAGAGAAAGACCACTTTCATTATCGAATGGGGATGTTTTTCATACATTGTGATGCCATTTGGGTTAAATAATGCCCATGCATTTTTTTCCAGGATTGTGATAGCAGCCTTAAGAGAATTCATTCACAAATTTATAGAAGTCTATATGGATGATTGGACAATATATAGCTTTCTCAAGGAACATGTAGCACTGCTAAGACTAATGTTTGATAGATGCATAGAATTTCAAATCTCATTAAATCTCAAAAAATGTATCTTTTGTGTGCCACATGGCAATCTGTTGGGCCACATAGTCTTCCGAGAAGGAGTATTGGTAGACCCAACTAAAGTTATGGCAATTGAAAATATGACACCACCTACTAGTATTAAACAACTGCACTCCACACTAGGACATACAAGCTACTATCGCAGGTTCATTCGAAAATATGCTAACATTACTGGACCTTTGGAAAACCTCCTGAAAAAGGATGAAATGTTCCAATGTACTCTCGAATGTGATAAAGCATTTGCAACACTTAAGGAGAAGCTCATTATAGCACCAATTTTGATATTCCCAAACTAGGATAAGGAATTTGATGTCCATGTAAATGCTTAAGGAATTGCCTTAGGAGCTATCTTAATGAAACTGGGAGAGGGAGCTATGGATCACCCCATCTACTTTGCTAGTCGGAAGCTGTCACAAGCAGAGCACAACTATACAAGAACAGAAAGGGAAGGCTTAGCAATGATTTATGCTTTACAGAAATTTAGACATTATCTGGTAGGTTCCCATTTCAAATTCTTTACTGACCATTCCACATTAAAATACCTAGTTAACAAACCTATGATGGAAGGGAGAATTTTTAGATGGCTACTGCTATTTTAGGAATTTTTCTTCGAATATATCATTAATCCGAGACGATGCAACGTCAGAATTGATCATCTATCTAGGCTAGAATTAAGAGAAAGTGGCGGAGCAGTGGATGACCAGTTCTCAGAAGTAGATTTGTTCAGGATTGAGGCCATACCAGAATATATGGAGGATATAGAAATCTTTCTCAATATAGGGGTCTGTCCTGAAACATATTCTGAAACCTAGAAATTCCATATGGTTGTTAGAGCCGCAGACTACTAGCTAATCACCAAACAATTATGTAAACTAGGACTAGATAGAATCCTTTGACGATGCATCCTAGATCATGAATGGTAGGATATACTCTAGGAATTCCATAGTGGAATTGCAAGAGGCCACATAGGAGGAAAGGCCACGACACAGAAAATTCTACAGGTGGGACTTTGATGGGATACACTATTCAAGGATGCAAAAGCATACGCTAGATCGTGTGATGTATGTCAATGTGTGGGAAATTTGTCACATCAAGATGAAATACCACTACAACCAGTTAGAGCTCTACAGGAATTTGATAAATGGGTAGTTGACTTCATTGGACCAATCAACCCCACATCCAAACACTCAAAGGATAGATACATCATTACCTCAACTGACTACCTTACCTGGTGGGCAGAAGCAGAAGTGGTATAGGATTGTTCGACAAATATAACTACCCAGTTCATCTTTGAAAATATCATTAACCACTTCATATGTCCCAGGAGCCTAACCAGTGATCAGGGAACTCATTTCATTAGCAGCACCATAGCAACACTTACAGCAGAATTTATGATTCAACATCACAAAAGAAGTCCATACCACCCAAAGGCCAACGGAACATTTGAAGCATTCAACAAAATCTTGGGAAAGGGACTAACAAAGGTCTGTTGCACAAACCGAGAGGAATGGGATGATAGAGTTCTAGAGGTACTATGGGCCTACAATAAAACCATAAAGAAAATCCACATATATACGCCATTCCAACTAGTTTATGGAAGAGAGGCAGTGGTGCCTGCAGATTCCATCACTCCAAGCCAATATATTTCACAAGCCACACGTATGACAGAAGAGGAATCAGTGGCACAGAGACTTGCCAAGCTACAGGAGCTTGAGGAAACTAGATTTCTAGCAGACTTCCATCAGTCAGTTGAAAAGGTAAGACAAAAATATTGGCATGACCGACACATTAAGACCAATATAGTCACAGAAGGAGATAAGGTGTTACTCTATGACAACTGATACCAGAATCATCCTGGCAAGTTGTGTATGCACTGGTTGGGACCTTTCATCATTGCGGAGATATGACCCTTAGGAGCAGCTAGAATCATGCAACTTGATGGTGTGATATGATCGGGATGGGTGAACGACGCTCACCTGAATCCTTACCTATCTCAAAACTAAGACAAAAGGACAATCTCTCCAATTCAACAGAGCTTGTACAATAGTTAGATTTGAGTTTTGTTTTCGTTTTTGTAAGATCAGTCAATAATGTCTATGTGCATAATGTCACGCCATAATACATAGTTCATTTTCTTTGTTATAGATGACTCATTAGTACAAGATATGAAGCATAGAAAAGTCCATAAATGAAAATCATTAAAGCTAATAGAGACAACCTTTATGGTCAGAGGCGCAAGGAATCCCCATCCAATCTAAGGTATAGGCCACGCAAACCCAGTCTAGTCACAAACCTTTATTTGCATTCCAGTACCCCGATTGATGTCGTTAAGCCATAAATATGCATTATGCCAAAATTCCATCAAAGTTCACACCGGGACACTCACCCATCAAACATAAAGGTCTCAATTCATCCACGTCCCTTCCACTCAAATAAGTAAATGCCAAGATCCCCCAATCGGATTTACCTTAATTAAATCATCCTGCCAAAAAACTCACACCCAATCGCGTCTATATGGTCATGATGACGAGCATTTATTGCTAAAACGTCCTAGTTAAGCTAGGTCCAAAGCTCTAAGAACTCTACCAATAATGTATTGTTTCCAAAAATGATCATACCCATTTATGAATTCAGTAGCGTGAACCAGTTGGGACCACTATAAGAGCTGCAAACATAGCCCTAGTTATTATCTACACAGAAGCATGAATGTCAAGATCCATCGCAAGCCGAAGAACCATGACAAAATAAGCAGTACCAGATGAACCCTACGACCCCTGGGTTGAGATCATGGGCGACCTCAAAGGGAAGGTAGAGAAAGTTAAGCTACTCGACCTTGACCTCACTAACTCATCTTTGTTCCCACAGCTGCACATAGACAAATTTTGGGAGATTGCTCAGGACGACATCGGAGACAAGAAATTTAGACCAAGAAAAGACTTCATCAACTTATTCAATTCCACCATCATGAACCTAAGGGACTTACCAGTCTTCGGTACCACAGGTGAGATTGTGCGCTGCACAAAATTCCTGATAAGCAGAGTGGATGACAAAAGTTTATGGTTGGATAAGTGATATCCAATCCATGCAAAATATATCCATCAGCTCACGTGACTATCCTCCCAAGGAGAGGATGTGTCGAAAGGATTTCAGAGCCCCGACAAGAATAAGAAAAATAAAGGTGATCTTATCCTATACAAGAAGTTCAACACAAAGAGAGGAGGACGCACAACATTCATTGAACCAATACTACCCTAAATAGTCCAGACTGGCTACTACGCCATAGACAACAAGGTTATGAGGTCTTACTATAAGGGAGAATGCACCCTATATGCACTATCATTCATATAATTTTGCGCACAGGGAGCAGTATTCAATTGGTGTAGTTTTTTGCTGGAGGAATTACTAGAAGCTTATGAGGAAGAACAGGAGAAGGGAAAAACATTCACCTATGGATACCTACTTGTGGAATTCACAATGTTCAAATGGAAGCTACCTGTGGGAAGGCAACCCACAATACCATAAAAGGGGCACATGGAAAAGATGTTTGAGCCATGGTAGTCCATACTAGACTCAAAGAACACAACACTCAACAATACAGCCTTCACCAAATGGTATAATGCTATGATAGATGCAACGTAGAGGCTACTCATCCCGCAGGAGATCCTCAAATCTAACATGAGGAATATTTCTTTCAACATGAATTGGCACAACACATTCGTCTAGAAAAGGCATGCCAGCAGGGAACATTTCCACACATGGATGCTACCATTCTATTTAGATGAGGAATCCTTCTATAAAGAAGTCATGTCATGGCCAGGTGTCAAACGAGGCCAACGTAAATCAGGAATGCATTACATTATGCCTGTGGATTTTCTCAAGAAAAAATACAAGGAAATAGGAGAGGGATCAAGTTGAGACCCCGATCATAAGAAGCCATATGCTCAGATACAAACAGACTCAGAAGAGGAAGAAGAGATACTGCAGTTGGAGAGGAAGAAAACACCGCCCCCTCAGCAGCTACCGGACGATGCTATGTTGTTAGGTGCGCAGGTCAACTAGATATTGGGTGTTGTTCTTGGTACCGAACCAATGGTGAAGAGGCCCATATTAGGGGTCTTGTCGAACAAACCCCTAAACCCACAACCCCTTGCATCTGCCACTCCCTAGACCCGCACCATGACCAAAGCCACCACTATCATTAACATTCAAGATGACTTGGACCCTGAAACATTTTTTTCCACACTCATTGTTGAGCACCCTCCACCACCACTCCAATTATCGAACCTCATCATGGCCAGTCCACATCAGAAAATAACCTCAGAGACGATCCATCTCAACCACCCAGAAATGGAGGAATGACAAACCCCACAAATAACTAGAGAACCACCCAAGCCAAGATCAGAAATTCTCGACCCTAACCCTAAAGCATCAAAGAAGCACACGATGTTGGATATTCTAAATTCAAACACCCAAGAACAACAACCTAAGTCTTTCGCATAGGAAGAAGACACCTGGAGTAGAGAGGAGTAGGAACCTAATGGTGACTAGCAAATCACCTCATTGTCCAAAGGTGAGGGTACCCAAGAGATCATGGTGCATGACACAGACGCACCAGAAGATACAGAGATACCAGATGCACATAATGTGCCAAAATCAACAACGGAGTAGGACATGATAGCCATACGAGCTCAAATGGAACAAGTTCTCAAGAATCCCGAAAAATGTGTAGAATTGATGCAAATCTACATAGCCAGAACAAAGGTTATGACTCTTTTGCCAATAGATCTTAGGTTGAGAATCGCACCTACACCATCAATAGAGGATGAGGTAGAAACTCACTCAGACCATTCAATAGGTAGTGGACTCCCACTACAGTGGGGAGTACCCATCGACACAGTTGTTTCACCCGTCGACCTGGTACATAGGCTGACTCCAAACTTATTTGGCCTAATCAGGGAATATACAAACCATTTGGATCATAGGCTCCAGGAGGCCGAGAGATCCACCAAAAATCACAAGAAAAGAACAAATCAGGGAGCACACATACAAAACGTAGGAAGCACATGACAAACTCCAATTCCAGCACAAACTGGGAAAAGTGCAAGCAAAACTTGCATAAGCCTGGTCGAACATTCAGAAAGTCACACCTGAACTACCCAAGGCTAGCAACGCAAGCGAGCCAGAGGAACAGATTGAGTTGTTACAACAAGAATGGACACAACTCACTACCTGCACTGAGTAGATACAAGAAAAGCTACATCAAGTCTAGAAAGAAGTAGAATAGAAACCCTAGCAGCTCCAGGATCAAATGCAGAAGATAATATTGCAAGGCAACAATGCCAGAGTAGCACTGCATAAACACATCATGGGCTACACTAAAATCTTCAGAGGAGTCAGTGAATGGATGGGCGTCATCGCTCGATGCAATCAGGTTATGGAGGAGGTTAGAACGAAAATTCAGGTGCTGAACAAGAAATTTACGGTCACAATGGACCCTATGGAGTAGCAGCAGAAGTTCAACCAAATCCAGCAGGCCAACAACAAAGTAATACACTCTATGATGCATAGTCTGTAGCCAAAAAAGAGATGCGTGACTTCCGATTGGTAATCCAGAAAACCTACATGAAAATGCATCAGGTCGATGCAACAACAGACTCTGAGTGGAACTCATTAGTTTCGTCCAAGCCAATGGAATACAACAAAGAAATGACCCAACAATTCCTTGCAGAAGCATCACTCCTTGCCCAAAAATGGCAGGACAAAGTTGAAAGATTTCACAGAGTAAAACACCGATATTTAGAGTTGGTACCATAATTGGACCCTTCGTTTGAGGAGGTAAAGGAAGAAAAGGCACAAACAGAAGAGCCCAAATAAGAAGAAAATCTCGACAAGGGAAAACAACAGTTGCTCCTAGAGTATGTGAAAGAACCAAATGCTTGACTCGAGGACAAGTCAAGGATTGTGGTGAGAGCCTGTTAGGCCCTTCGTTTTTGAGAAGAAACTGTGCAAGTTTTGACTAAGCACGAGTTACGCAAACTTAATCAGAGGATGGGAGAAAGAGTAACATAAAATAGTTGTGGAAGTCAATGCAATGCCAACTAAGAAACAAATGATTGCACCAGAATAAGAAATCGGGCAAGCCGATAAGGAAGACACAACCCAGCTATATATAGGGATGAATATAATTATAAAAGGGTTGGGTTT
The DNA here is from genome assembly GCA_000966675.3 of Picea glauca. Lineage (NCBI taxonomy): Eukaryota > Viridiplantae > Streptophyta > Pinopsida > Pinales > Pinaceae > Picea > Picea glauca. The sequence continues at coordinate 295,115 of JZKD02S1966883.1, forward strand.
TTTTTGTTCTTAGTTAGTTAGGCCGTGATGGCTCATATTGATCAGAGTCTCCCAAGTTATGGTATTTGTTTTTGATACCTGTTGTAAAGTCAAGAGACGAAAAGCAAGATTTTGTAATATTCCCTTCTTAGTGAGTGTGAGTATGTAATAGAGAAAGATCTCAAGGGTAATATGAAGAAGGAGAAAATTTTAAAATATGATTTGTCTTTGTATGTTTACTTGTGCATTACATCATTTATTTATGGTTTATGAGTTATACTTGATGGTTCTATGTTTAATCATTGCTAGCAACATAATTAGGTTCACTTCTTTCATTTAGATGGTTCATATCTAGTAATGACTCTTGCGCAAGAACAAGGAATGAGTTATGACTTCTCTATGGATCCTCTTTAGCCTTATCCCTACCCGTCCCTATCTATCTGTCTCAGCAACGCTTCGGGTGAGACTTATTCTCTTTTGAGGAGATGAAAATGCCAGCGCTCTAGACTACACAGTACCTTTTGTTGGTAACCTGAGAAGGACCCTGGTCTAATCAAATTCGCGTCAACAAGTAGACCACTCTGATACCACTGATATGGATTTATGAGCAGAACAAAATGAAACCATAGATTTATGATATTAACATAGAGACAAAGTTAACAATAACATAGATACAATAAAACTTGGCTTATATTAAATAATAAATATGTTGAAAACTGTAAAATGCAGACTGAAAAACAAGCTTGCTAGAATGGTGGCAGCTTATCTCTGAGAAGAGATTTGAAGGCTATGATCATTCGCAAGAATATGAGTACAATGAGGCTTTGAATTCATTTTTACAATGAACATGAATTCTAAAACCCTATACATCCAAAAACCTAACCCTAGGAGATGAAGCACCAAAAGTCATGTGGGCCCCGTTGGGGTAAGTTAGTACATTAACTTCTCGGGGTCGTAACTTTTGCATACAATCTTAATTTAGGGTGAACGATACCTCGTTGAAAAGGTATTGACTAGGATCTTCATTTAGGGGGATCGATATAAGCCTTTGGCCATAATTGAGATTCCTGGTCACAAAAAAACGTCGTTAAGGCCCTCAAAATGGCCCCGAAAGTTCAAGAACCGAAAAACTGCTAAAAATAGTACGTTTCCAAAAAGTTGTTTTGAACTAGTTGGACAAGGTGGGTGAACACCGAGATCCTCCTATATCATGTTTTTTCCTAACACCCATCAACTAAGTGATTTGGGTAAATATTTGAACCTATTTTTCTTTCAAATAGAGACCAAATGTTTTTCGAACTTGGAAAGCTCCAAATAATCTTCAACTATTGATCGTGAGGACCCAAGAAGTTTCCAATCAGCTTCAGATCTCTAGTTCTTCATCATGAAAGTCTAATGGGGATAGTTTCCCTTTGAAACAAAAGAGAAGAAAACAAAATAAGAGATACTAAAAGAAGAAAAATACTTATGCCAAGATTCTCACTAAATATCCCTATGTCTCAGCTCTATTCAACACTTTACAAAATTTAAAACGAAGCTCATATGCCCAAGATATGTCATTTTTCTCCCACATATTGTTTCCCCATACTTAGCAATTTTTCCATTTTTCGCCATTTTCCATTTTTCTTATTCTCCACTCTCCACACTTCATAGTTATCCATTTTTCATACTTTCCACTCAAATCTCCTTCCTTGCTACTCTCCATACTTAGACATTTTTCCAATCCTCCGCATCCTTTCCATATTTAACTATTTTCCACTCTTAGTCATTTTCATACTTACCCCATTTCCATTTTCATTATCCACTTAGTTCATTTTCATAATTCATTTCCACATTCATTTTCATAATTCATTTTTATTTTCCATTTTCTATTTACAATTGTATTCTTCCTATTTCCTTTTTCCATTTTACACTTTTCATATTTTCATTCTCTTTTTTCCATTTTCCATTTTCTATATTTCATATTACATTTATGTTTTCTTATTCTCACATAACTCTATGACTTACCTCCCCAACACTTAGTCATTTTCCATGAATTACCACTTTTTACTCCTATTTACACTAAGTCTTTCATTGTGGATGCGAGACAACCAATTCCCTCTTCATTTACCTTTTTCTTGTGTCTTGTGTCATGCACCCGCAATAACATGACCCTTAATTTTCACCTCCACTTTTGCATTACCTAAATTTCACCCTCATTGTGTTTTATGATTAGTCTATTTTTTTAATGCAAGATACCATACCCTCATTTCCACCTTCACTCTTGCATGACTTTTAACCTGCATGACTTATCACCTGCATGACTTATCAGTTATCACCATTATCACTTATAACCTGCATGACTTATCACCCACATTACTTATGTTATTTCCTTACCCACTTTTACACTATTCTTTTTTTTCATTGCAAATGTGGGAGTCATCCCATTTAACCTTTTCACTTCCCCATGTCTTGTACCCTACATCTGCAATCCCACATTCACTATAAGGCACTGTCCATTCCCATTTTTTCACTTCATACTTAGTCATTTTACCAAGTTTTATCTCCTCACCTACTTTCTTTACCTCCGCATTCCCATAACTCCTCAAATACTTCATTTAATTGTTTAATATTGTTTCTTATCCTAAGTTTCTTCCCCCCTTTTCGTGAACATATCCCTCAGTGACATGTGGTAGTTATGTAGACCTATCCTTCGGTGACACATGGAAATGAGGTGGACCTACCCCCGAGTGACACATGGATAGAAAGAGATGACTGGACAATGACATAACATGTGATTGTGTGGTGATTGGATGTGATGTGTCAAATATTCACAAGTTGATTGAGTGATGACTAAGAAGTGACTCGGTGACCAAAATATTACCACGACATGAATTTTTCTAAGGAACGAGAGCTACACTAAAGATTCCATAAGCTCCTCTTTTTCACACATGAAAGATAAAGGAGTTGTATTATTTACATTATTGTTTTCCCTTCCCAAATGAATGTGGGACTAAAAAAGGAAGAATAAAATCAAGAGACAAGATTTATCCACGAACTATATCGACGACTCCTAAGAAATGAACTTCTTAAGCTCATATCTTGAGTTTCTGGCATCCAATTTGGGAAAACGAGAGCTCGTCGGAAAGGAAATTTGAAAATAAAGACAATGGGACAAGTTTAAATGGATTAATTTAGCCATAATATTTCTATAAATTAAAATAACAGTCATTTTTCATAGCTTCTTGGGAAATTTATTTGGAACCTAGACTTCCTGAGGCTATAAGTTGAGATCCAGACCTCCAAATTTTACTCAAGATGGCTCATTTGAAATCCAGAATAATGAATATTTTTTTGGAATGGTTTCTGTGGATGAGAATTCACTTATCATGCTCATAAAATTAAAACACAATTGATGTTTTTCAGGCAGTCAACTTCAAATTTTGAAAATAAAAGTTTAATAAATAACTTTTATAAAAGGGTGAAGTGGGTCCCACTTGGAGGCACAAATTTAAATTACCCAATTCATTAATAATAAATTAATCAAACATTCATTAAATGATATACTCTTTATTCCAAAAATAGGAAGCACATGGGAAACTTTTAGAAGAATAAAAACCCTAACTTTTAGGGAAAATCATCTCAAATAAGCATTAGGAGAAGATTTAAAAAGAGGATAGCATGGTATCAAAGAAAGGTTTAGATCATTAGAATAGCATTTCTTAGCCTTCAGTATGTAGTTGAATTTCTCATTTGCAAATATAGATCTTTTTTTCTTACTTCTTCTTCTGCTACACGATTTTTCTCGAAGCTTTGTGTTTGTATGTCTGAACCTGAGCATAAGGTTGAGTTTGAGTGTTTTTATTTTATTCATCCAGGCCTATTTCTAGAAGATCAATATGATTATTTTACAACCATACATATGAATCATAATGTAATTCGTCATTGTCTAATTGATTCATGGAGGTTTAGTTCTTGCATTTGGCAGGCTTTATTTATAAACACTAGTCAATCGATTTATTGAAATGCTTTGTAATGTGAAATAGATTTTTATGTATAGAAATCCCCGGAGAACTATTTTAGAGAATAACTTTATTGATTTCTCAGACTTTGACATTTCTTAGTATGATATTTCTAGAGTGTGCTCATCATATTATTTTTTCTTTTAAATGGAATACTCATTTAAATTTCTATGAAGTGATCAACCACATTTCACTATGTTTTCTTGTGAGAGAAGATGGTTGTATCTTCTTCGTGCACGTTTTTCAGAGGGATATTATAATGAAGCTGAGAACATATTTATTTTTATATTGAAGCCTTTCTTTATCTTTTACTATTAAGAATTTTCTTGGTACATTTCCAGGCAAATGTTACACTCAAGGAGAAATGTGGTTATCAAGAACCATTTTATATAAAAACTAAAGAAATAAAGGATTTGGGGGTTGTTGTTTAACATTATCCCATTTGAAATCCCATTCCAATAACTTCAGCTACATCTTTCAGATAAATAGAGAGGTGTACCACCTCTTTAAAAATATAGGGGGATTTTATCCTCATGGGGTTGACTCAAAGACCATAAAACAATCTTTAAGATCAACAAAGATATTGAACCATAATTCTACCAAATAACCATGGAGTAGTAAACCAAGTGTCATGTTGGAATTATTCAAATCCTAATTCAATCATGTTGAATAAAACTCAATCACATCAATGCATGTCACATTAAAAATACAAGTGGCAGAAACCTTAAAGTGCCCAAATTAGCAATTTATAACAAGTGATGAAATCTTTGCAATGCTCTTGTTGTTGTTATTGTTGCCCATTTGGTGTTTTTTTGTCTAATTCTTCTATCTAGAAATTGGTGTTTCCCATTTCACATTTTCTTTATTGTTTTCAAAACTTTAAGTCTAATAATCATCATAAATATTCCTCCCTTGTCAACTAAAAGGTGAGACATCATTGTTTTTTTTGCAGGTTACCCTTAACTAATTTGCCATTGTATCTAGTGGTTTTGGTTGACCATTGACCATTTTCACTTCATCTGGTCATTTTCAGTTTACCACTAACCATTTTCAATTCATTTGTTGGTTTTAGTTTACCACAAACCATTTTCACTCATAAATGTACCCCCCCCTTAAGTTATAGGAGAGTGATATTTAGGAGTCATCAACTTGATTTTAAATTCAAGAATACATTTAGAATTGGGCCCCAATCATGCCCAAAATAATTATCTCTAACAGTTGATTGAATACATTCAAAACTGTCTTCTTTCACTAAAAGGAGAACACCTTCTAGCAGAGATTTTTGCAAAGGTATTTACTGTAACAAAATTTGGCAAAAATTTCAAAAACAAATTGGGCGAGCGAAGGTTTTTTTCCCAGTGCGTTTCTTGTCAAAACAAAATGGTGTGGTATTGAAATATATGCATTGGCATGTTAATATGATAAAATGCACCAGTACAACAATATAATAAAAATTATTTGGAATTGAATATAATAAACACACGCCTCGATACGTTTATAACTAATGTGCATCGGTTCCTCTTTTCATATGCAAAGCACCGATGCTCTTATAATTACTGCGCAGTGGGTCTGTGTGCTTCTCTTATGATGTATTGGTGTTATTTATTATTTGTACACCCTGGTACGATAAGGGTACAAATATAATCATTGCGCTTTAGGATTAGTATGTTCTAGTGTCAATAAGTTACAGTTAGCCCCAATGCGACAATGTTATTCCGAGACCCAGTGTGTTTAATATAGAATGTGCCCTGGTACATATGTAATTAGTACATACTTATATGTTAGAAACATTATTTTTAGTATGTGTTGGTGCGTATAATATAGTAAAGTCCATAGTGCATAAATAATAGTAAGATCTATGGTGCAAATATAAATAGAATGCATTGGTATGATAAAAAATTTAGTTCCCTGGTCAATATTTCAAACATGAGCACTATAAAATTTTGAAACAATAAATATCATTGAACGTTATATAATTTACGGAACAATATTTTTTCTCAACAATATGTGTCGGTGCATTATTATGATTAATATGTATCGATCTGTGTATGACTCCTCAAAATTCACCAATGTCTATATTATGGCTCTAGTGAGTTCAAAAGAATACAATGCACTGATATATATATAT
>JZKD02S1966883.1:329215-346157 GCA_000966675.3 Picea glauca
TTTCGGGGTTGATCTTAATTGTTTCTTGTAACTTTGAGTTTTAAGTATGAGATATTTGAGGTTGACCTATCAAATTCTCTTTCTTACTAATAGCAATACTCTATTAAAATTATTTGATATAATAAAATCATTCTCTCCTATTTCTTGTAAAGAATATATGGATGCATTTATATATGATTAAAAATATTGTGTGTGATGTTGATCACAATTTAATTTTGATGTTGAAGCCCTCCTTCAATATTTTCTTATTGTAAAAAGACTTTTTGTTGCACATAAAGATTGTATTCGGGTTATTGAAGAACCATTTTATTTCATAATATCAAGCAATAAATATTTAGGGTTTGCTTCCTAGCACTCTCCTAATCCAAGATATTCAAGATATATCTTTTAGCCAAAGACGAGTGCCACCTCTTTAAAAACGTAGGAGGATTTGTATCCTCATGAGGTTTTTGTTTCAGTCCTAACATATTTAAGCATCAAAAGTCACGAGCTTGTTTCTAAATGAAAATATCTTGGAAAGGAAGCATATCTAGAATGGTTGAAACAACCAGCTACTCAATTCTCACTATGTCTCAAGTCACCAATTCAAAACCTCGACAATAACACTAGTTCTTCACATGTTGGGGATGAAGGAAATGATATAAAGATTGGTATGGATGATTTCTTGTGGGATATCACATCAAGGAAATTATCTACATTTGTACATTGGATCGCATCAAGGGAGATTCATATGGATAGCATTCCACAGTGGCATCAAGAGATAGCTGATATTTTTTTTTACGTTTGAGAAGGAACTTCCCATGAGTTTTATGGACTTTCAAGTCCATCTTATAATTTACTTACCTAATGAGGTTCAATTAGTTGGGGTCCTCTCATGTTGTTAGATGTTCTTCTTAGAGAGGTACATGAAAAAATTGAATGGGTTTGTTTAACAAATGGAAAAAAAAGAGGGCTTTATGGTAGAGGGGTACATAGTATACTAGTCATTCTATTATGCCAATGAGTACATAAAGAAAATTGATGAAACAGAAGGGGAAATAGTTTGGGATGACCATTAAGATGAGGAAAAAAGGGAAGGGGAGATGGCTAGGTCCACCACCAGAGCTAGCTACATAAATGTCTCTACTACCATAGGTAGAGCCTTTATCAAGAACAACTATCTCAGAACCAAATGTCGGCATAAGTGCACTATCAAGTGTCTCTATATCACTATTATGAATATGTGCATCAATAGTACCCAATGTGATCATAGTGTCCAAAGCATCAGAAGCTTGTGACACATGTGGAGGAAGAGAAGGAAGAGGGGGATCTATGGATGATGACACATGTGGACTAGGAGAAAGAAAATGATTGATGGATGGTGTTATCACATAAACTTGTCAGGGTCTTGTGGGTTTGTGGTTTCTACCAAGGTCTGTAATTTTACCCTGTCTCTCTCCTTTGCACATGCCCTAGCTTACGTTTTTCCTTTCGGATTGAATTTTCTCTTATGTTCCCCTTCATCCATTTGGGTGACCTATTTTTCCTTGATTGTCTTACCTAAGAAGTCTTGGACCTAAGATTTTATGTTTTATTCTAAGGTTGATCACTTCCCTCTCCAATTATGTCACTAATCCTTTTGCTTTCCCTAGCCCTCATCCAATCATCCAAGTATTCGTTTACAAACATCACAGCCATAAGAAAAAATGCATCACTTAGAGCGGTCTGATATGGACTTGAATCAAGCGAGCGAGCAAGTTCATTTTGGCGGAGGAAATTTCATTTCAAAGTTCAGAGATCAAGGGAAAATTATAAGAATGGGAATCGAGAGTTCGGAACATTGTTCAAATTATTTGTATAAGATCTAAATCCCCAAAACCCAAAATCACCAGGAGCCGTCTGATCCAGCAGGATGCATGGCACCAGATCTGAACCACGGAGAAAGTCATTTTGGGAAAACCGAAGTAAGGAATGTGTATATTTCCTGAGGTCCCAAAATGTCAATATTCATCTGGGTCGTCTGATCCAGCGGGGACGTGTCACACATGATCTGAGAGATTGTGATTTAGTGACTCTGAGGTTTGAACATGGAGCATGACACGTGGTTGTGAAATGCGAAATCACAAAGCGCTTGGGAATTGGGCTCATGGTCATGGCCCATAGTCATATGGAATGTCAGGCTATAAACAAGGGCATGCACCTATTGGGCGGTTGGAAACTAAGGTTATTTGGGGAGACTATCGTGACCATCAAATTCGAAGTGGGTCTGACCATCGATTTGGATGGGCCATTTCACAAGTTCAAGTATCGCGATATTTGGAATCAAGTGGAGTGAATATTCTCAAAATTTCACAAAGAGGAGCCCCAAGTCATGACCCGATATCACATGAAGCGATGGAGAGGAGACACTCAAGAAGATGAGGGGGCCCGTATTTTCACAGGGGAAGATCTACGTGGTCTCAAGGCATCAGGATTGTCTTGGAGTCATGAATGTCTCCTAGAGCATTCATGGGTGTCAGGTTTCATCTTGATCCCGATGAAAGTAGTTAATGGAAATGGGGAAGGTGGTTGAAACCTCGTTTCACCCCATAAATGGAAAAAATGGAAAATATGGTTGTGGAGGCAGACTGTCAACCCAAATCTCCCATGTTAACGAATTATCCTGCAGAGCCCATACTAGTATAAGATCGTGTTTGACAAAATAATGCAGGTGTAGATCGGTAGAAGAGATGTAGATGCAAAGCTTTGATTGTAGTAGCTAGGTCACACTCCTAGTGATGGCAAGTTGTTCTGAGTATAAATACTCAGTTTTGATATTTTGTTAAGGTCGATGGTAGAGCTAAGATCTCGTATGTAATTTTTTAATGAAGCTATGGTTCTTTGGTTATGTAACTTGATATGTGATTTCCTGTTTAATGAAGGCCAACTTCTATTTCCATCTTACTTGTGTCTTATACTAAATGATCATGATCGAAGGATTTTCATGGATTGTGGTGACTGTGTTGTAATGAATGTTTGATTGCAATGAAGTTATAGTGTTTTCATTTTCTTGAAACTTCGAATTCAAGAGGATCTTGTTTTCAAAGTTTTTTTCCCTCTTAGGTTGTTGGAAGATCTAATGTCCAAAGTAGATCATTACATTTTCTTCTCAATTTCTTCCTCCTACTCACCCTTACTACAACTTATTGGTTGAAGTTATGGAAAGACCTCATTTTCTTGTGCATACTGCCCCAAATTTCTGAGTTAAAATGATATTCTCTCGAGTATGACCCATTTGACCTCTTTAAATCCATTAATTGTTACATATAAACTGATGGGTATTGGGATTACCTATGCCGCAATCTAGAGGTGACTTCTAGTGCTAACAATTCTGGCACCGTTGTCAGGGATGAATTGAAGATTTTCCCTGGGATTGAATGACAAAGATTATTTATTATGAAGGTACATCAGAACTCATAACATTGAAGATTGCAATTGTGCACCTGGCGAATCCACTGTTACAACTCCACGGTTTCAGCTGTGGCTTCAAGAGGCATACACATGAGGTTTACTCCATAGATGCCTTTAGTGACACCTGAAGTCAATCCAGAGAAATTTATTAGAAGATAAAGGACCCTTCAGGAGGGTACTTCTACTTTTGAACCAGGTGATTTTGGTAACTTTAATTATTCCCCTATAACAACTCCAATAGTTTTTTCTCATTTTCTTATTAGACCACCTGTTGGAGCTTCTAGAAGTTTAAATTTTGGGATTTTTCCTGTTGAATACCCCTCTCCCAATTTCACTACTCCTCCTCCTATTAAATTTTTTTCTTTTATAAAGAGGTAAAACTTTGTTCCCTCGAGCCCTAAGGCCTTTTCTCCAGAGCCTTAGTTGTTTCCCTTTGTTCCTAGAAGCACACCTCCAATCTCCCCTACCTAAACTCCATCTCCTCCTAGTTTTCCTCCAATTCATGTCCAAATGGTGAGTGCTAATCCTCCTAGGAAAAGGATGGATGATATATTGGTTGCTAGATACGCTCCTCTTATTTTACCTCAATCTATGAATTATATCCCAGCCATAGACTACCTTAAGTACATGCCCCAATTCATAGGGGGGGGAAACGTGACTGTAGAAGAACACCTTTCATCCTTTTATAGATTCACAGAAATTTAGGCCATCGAAAATGAAGATGTGTGGATGGGAGTTTTTGTACAAAGCCTTGATGGTGATGCTAGGGATTGTTTTAAGGACTTGTCTCCTAGATCTGTTGATGGGATTGTTGCTCTGGATGATTCATTCTTAAGACATTGAGGAAATAAAAAATATATCCTTTATTATATTACAAAATTCGAGGCACTTAAGAGAGAATAGAGGGAATATGTTTCATACTTATCGAAGAGATTTAATAATATGTATAAAAATATTCCCGCTGAAGTTAAGCCTAATGAAACCTCTACCAATATGACTTATGCTAGTTCTTTCAACCCTATTTTTTTCCTCTTATTGAGAGAAAGAAGAGTTACCTCCTTGTCTCATATGCATGATACATCCCTTGAAGTAGAATCCAATATATTGGCATCTGACAAACATAGGGGGAAATCTAATAGAGACAAAGGAAAAGGTAGGTTTGAAACTCCAAATTCTAGTTCCTTTGTTTCCCCCCTTGAAACGGATGAAGTGACCAAGCTACTAAAATCGCTTTCTACTAGGATGGAAAAGATCGAATTAGAAGCAAATCAGGGCTATAGGAATTCCCAAAATACTGAGAATAGGGGTAGTTTCAAAATACCAACTAATTCCCCTCAAATCATCCAAAGAGATCAAAGAAACAAAGATAGAGATGTTCAGAAAATCCAAGCTCCTCTCCAAAATAACCTTGTTACTGAAAAACAAGGAGAGGAAGAAGAGCTTGACCCTGAAATCCATTTTTTGGGGGACACCTCCCCATTCCCTCATTTAACCCAAGTTGCATATGAAGGGTCTCTCATGGATAGTCAATCAAATGAGCTGATCAAAGGGGAAGAGACCAACAACAACCTAAACAGATATAGCCTCAGGTCCAAGAAGAAAGAAGAAAACCTTAATGTTCTCGATCAACCTACTAGAGCAGAGAATCTTGTTGATAACGTGGCATATAGTAGCAAAGAAAAGGAGGTACAAAAACCCCCACCAATGGTCAAAGGTCTCGTCCCAGAAGTGAAGGAAATTTTGAAGCCCCCTCCCTTTTTCAATTTTGACCATGAAATTCAAAAGATTAGAATCCCTATACCCCTTTCTGAATTATTCAAGCATGAAAATTGAAAAAAGAGCCTCTTTAAACTATTGCAGTCTGAACCTACGTCTCAGTCCACAAACTCAGTCAATTTGCAAGATGAAATACCAATTGTCATATTAGGACCTTTGGTAGAAGATAGAGATGATTCATCCCCTCCCTTCTACACTTCATTGAACATCCATGATAAGGTGGTGCATAACTACTTGATGGATTTAGGGTCATCTAAAAATCGTATGCTTAATATTTTCATGGAAGAACTCAGGTTGGAAGTTACCAAAACCTACCATGACCTGTATTCTTTCGACTCCAGGAAGGTGAAGTGCCTTGGGGTTATCAAAGACCTGGTTGTGTTTCTATTCTAGCTAACAATGAAGAGCATAGTCATGGATATCATAGTGGTTTATGTTCCCCCTAAGTTCGAGATGCTCCTGTCTAGATCTTGGATAAAGAGACTAGGGGGAACCTTGTAGATGGACCTTTCATACGCCACCATTCCTATGTTCGGGGGTGAACAAAGGAGACTTTACAAGGAAGTGTAGCTCGCGTACATCATCAATGATGAATAAAACCCCACCAATCACCTATTTTTTCTTTTGACAATGATTTGGGATCTAGCATATTGCATCTCACTAATGCTCCTGAAAATCCTCTTGGAATCAGAAAACAACCCATTACATTTTTTGAAATCCCTTCCCCTACCTCTGTTTGGAAGATGTTCTTTGACAAATCCTCTTCTAAGGAAGGTGATGGTGTTGGATTGATCTTGTTTTCACCTTGTCAAGAAGATATACCTTTGTCCTGCAAACTAGAATTCGAAACTACCAACAATGTGGCAGAGTATGAGGCTCTTGTTTTGGGTTTAAGGGCTGCAAAAGACATGGGGATTGAAGAGATAGCAATATTTGGGGATGCAGAACTAATTGTTCATCCGGTCAAAAATATTTATCAAGCTAAGCTCCCAAGGTTAAGGGCCTATAGAAATGAGGTGTGGGACCTAATGGACAATTTCTTCTTAGCTTTCAACATTTCATTTATTCCAAGAGAGGAGAATACCATGGTTGATTCTTTGGTTATCTCAGCAAGCCATTTTAGAGTCCCACTGCCACCTAAACTTAGGTATGGTGTTGAGGTGAAATATAGGCCCTCTATACCTGAAAATATCAAGCATTGGAAGGTGTTTTAGGATGATCTTGAGATCAAAAAATTTCTTGAGTATGTTGATGATTTCTCTGCATTACACATTGATCAGGATCATGAGTCTGAAAGTAATGCTCATGATGATGTATTTTTAAATAAAATTGCTAATCACCATATTTTCCAGTTGCCTAGTAACCACATACCAAAGGGACTAGTTACTTTAGAAAGACTATTTGATGGAAATGATGTGGCGGTAAAGTTTAAAGGATCAACTCATGATGTTGATGTATCTGAGTGTAATATTGGTACAAAGAAGGATCCAAAGTTTGTCAAATTTTCAAGCATCCTATCAAGAGAATAAAGGGTTGAATATGCTGAGTTGTTAAAGGAGTTTGTTGATGTGTTTTCTTGGACTTATGAGGATCTCAGAACATACGACACAAGCATCATTGAGCATAAGATCCCACTAAAAGAAGAGACCAAGTCATTTAGGTAGAAACTGAGACATATCAACCCTATGTTGTTTCATATCATGGAGAAATAGGTAAAGAAGATTTTGGATGCCCAAATTATCGTTCCTTTGAGGTATTATGAATGGGTGGCCAACTTGGTCCTAGTGAGAAAGAAGAATGGAGAAATCAGACTTTGTGTTGATTTCAAGAACCTAAACAAAATCTCCAAGAAAGATAATTACCCATTCTTGAAAATGGAGCACATAGTGCAGAGGGTGACAGGTGCGTCCAGGATGTCCATGATTGACAGATTTTCTAGATACAATCATATTTTTGTCTTACCTGAGGACAAAAAGAAGACAACATTCACCACTCCATGGGGTACATTCATGTATGCCAAGATGCCCTTTGGATTGATGAACGTGGGAGAAACTTTCCAGTGAGCTATGGGCATCGATTTTATCAGGGAAAAGGATAAATTTGTAGTCATTTATCTGGATGACATTATAGTTTTCTCTAGGACTGATAAAGAACATTGTCATCATCTAATAAAGGTATTCCAAAAATGTAGAAAAATTGGTCTCTCCCTGAATCCCAAGGATTCGTTGTTTGCTATGAAAGAGGGAAAATTACTGGGGCACATGGTATCAACTGAGAGAGTAAACATTGATCCTAGTAGGGTGGAAGCCTTCCAAACCTTAGCACTCCATAGATCCAAGAAAGAAGTTCAGTATTTCTTGGGGAATATTAATTTTCTGAGAAGGTTTGTTTATGATTTTGTTGAACTAGTGAAGGACATTACATTCATGTTGAAGAAAGGAAATGAAATCAAATGGACTACTGAATCTTGTAGTTCCATCAATCAAACAAAGAATGTCATGTCTGAAGAACCTCTGCTCATCAACCCTAATTATTCCAAAGATTTTATAATTTTCTCCTTTGTTTCACTTGACACCGTGGAAGTTGTTTTGCTGCAAATGAATGCCAAACGGTTCGAGCAGCCCATTGCATTTTTCAGCAGGGCATTGAGAGTTGCAGAGATGAAATATGAAATCATGGAAAAATAGGCCTATGCCCTAGTTAAGGCTCTCAAATCCTTCAGGGTCTATGTTTTTCATTGAAATGTCATTGTATATGTCCCTATAGCTTCTATGAAGGAGATCCTCATTCAGCCCGATATGGATGGGAGAAGGAGAAAATGGATTGCTAAAATAATTGAATTTGACTTGGAGATAAGACCCACCAAATTGGTTAAAGGCCAAGGTTTAGCTAGGTTTCTAGCTTAATATAATTTCAAAGCATTGGGGGTAAATTTCATCAATGCTTGCTCAGAAAATCAACAAGGTGAATTGTCTTATATGAGTTCTCAAGCCTACCCTCCATTGGAAGAATGTGCTTGGTGCAAGGACATCATTTTCTTTTTACAGAGGTTGCAGCCTCCTGATGGCAAGGAAAAAAGAAAAGTAAGAGATTTAAAACTCAAATCAATTAAATATTGCCTCATTGATCAAGTTTTATATTGGAAAGATCCTCTAGGGGTGTTATTGAGATGTTTAGACCCACAGGAACCCAAAAAATAATGTTTGAATTTCATGATAGCTTTTGTGGGGGAAATCACTTCTAGAAAACCACAGCCTACAATATTCTCAGAGATGGTTATTTCTGGCCTAGCCTGCTCACTAATGTTTGTGCTAAAATCAGGGCTTGTAAGTGTAAAAAATTCTTAGGAAAATAGCAGCTCAAGTCCTTGCCTTTGAAGCCTGTGGTGGCTTTAGGACCTTTTCAGTAGTGGGGCCTAGATTTCATCGAGGAAATTCATCTAGCTTCTAGTGGTCAGCACAGATGGATATTGACTACCGCGGATTAATTTACCAAGTTTATAGAAGCTATCCCCACAAGGAGCGCTTCTCACAAGGTAATCGTTGGTTTTCTTGAAGATATTATAGCAAGGTTTGGTTGTCTAAAAAGAATTGTCACTGATAATGATGCATCCTTTAAGGCTGAACCATTGATTCAATTCTTTGAGCAATTTGGGATTTCATTGATTCACTCAACCCCTTACTACCCCCAATGGAATGGAATAGAAGAGTCTTTTGTTGGCACAAGGGTAGACCCAAGGTTCAATGCTTCAACAATGCACCAACAAAACCCTAACTATTAACCCTTTCAGCAACACCTAGGAAGCAGATGAAGTCTCACCCGAGGTAGAGGCAGGGGTGGTTGCAGGAATTAGATGTCTGCAACCTATCTAGGACACAGATATGTGATTACAACACCTTAACAAAGCACTCTACAATTGTCGTTCATTATTACTTAGCCTCTTCTACATTGCAGATAAACCCTAATTACAATGCAACGCAATATTCAACAAGATTCAACACATTCAAGCACTAAGCACATCAAAATAGATCAGATCTGGTACTTATTCACATCACCAAGCACTAATCTATCATATCAGATACATATAAACATACATTACTACACTAAGAATATATGAACAATAAAACAACCATAATGCAAAAAGAAACCACAACACATGATATACATGGTTCACCCCTAGCATGGGGATATTTCCACCAACTCTTATTCTCTTTATTGTCTTCTTCCAATCATCTACATGCACAGAGCCACAGGATACTACTTTTCATAGGACAGGAGATTTGTGCACACTCTGCCAGATCCTCCTTCCCCGAGCTAGGTTACAACACAAAGCCTTTACACAATCTCTTACAGTCACTTGCACTTAGCCTTGTAAGTTCTTAACACATAGCTTGAACAGAACATCCACAACTATTCACACTTAGCACATTGGCCTCTTCCTACATCACCTAGATATTTATTTGTACATTAAAAAAGGGCCTAGACATGGGTAAACCCATGGGATGACATCCCCATACCCGTTACATAATACAAAAACCCAAAAAATCCTAAACAAGGGGCTGCGATCCCACGATCTCCACTTCAACTTCCGCTCCACCTTCGACGGCCTATCAAAGTCCCAAAATAGGTCAAACCTGACCAAGAATCTATAAAACTTGGTCAAGTGTGAATAATCCCCCAACACTCACCTATGAATCATCCCGAGTCACTCTTATCTGGGTAGCTCCTCCTCAAAATCCTCGAGCCTAGCTCAAGTTGCTTCGACATGATGCATCGCCAAGGCCTCCTGCTCGATGAAATCTTGAATAAATTCCTCATTCATAGGTCCCTCTAAGTGTTTTTCTACTGAAGTGACTACTTGTTATAGCTCTGCTCCTCGGCCTTCAATCTCCTCAAACAATTGGCAAGCATCATCCTAGACTGGTTGGAGCCTTTGAGTCACTTCCATGACTTTGCTCTATATGGTATGGAACTATTCTTGTGCAGTGTATTGTTCCAGGGAGATTTTCATTCTTTCAACTACTAAAAGGAGATTCAACTACACTTATATTGTCGTCACTTGCTTCTTTTCCTCCTGGGACTGTGACTCAAGTGTCTTCAGTTTAGGTTCCTCAGTAAGTGACTTGTAAGTCTAGGCACTTATACTGCTAAGTTGTTTAATTCCAAATCTAATTCTCTTATCCTCTCAACTGCGCTCTAGAAAGTGGCTTCTCTTTGGTCTCACATGTCTTGCAGAGTACTCGGTACTTTTTTTAGCTCTACATCTTATATTCTCTGTTGAATCTACTGGATGGCTTCAGCAAGCTACCCTACTTGATGCTCCACTAGGTATTCCTCCTTTTTCTCTAAGCCCATCATAGAGAGAAGTTCTCTACTGACTACTTATTTTACTCCAACCTACTCCGTGAGAAGTTGTTCTTTCTCCTCTTTGAAATTTGCTTGGAGGTCATCCTTCTCCTGTTGCGCAACTCGGTGTTGCTCTATCACTTCTTCTTGTGCTTGCTTCAAGGACACTATGGCATTTTATGTTTCTTCCTATGTGCGACGAAGGTGATCTTTGGTCACATCAACTAGTCTGCAAAGTTGGGTAGGCTCATCTCCCAAATCTGTTTCTTCTGATGGTGGGGTTGCAGTGGACATTGTGTGGCTGGATTGAAGGGCCTATTGTACCCCTCGCAGTTCTGCTTCAATTTTTTCATACATGGTCTCTTGCTTAGCTTCACTTCTCTACAAAATATCTTATGAGGCATTTGATACAACTGTAATGATGAAGTCAAAGTCATTGAGCGTGAGTATAGTCTGTATATTGGTCTTACTAGCTTTTGAATTCTTCTGCGATGTGGGTTTCGTGGGAGAAACCTTTCTTTTTTAAGATGGATTTGCGTCATCATGGGGATTCTGTTGTGGTGTTACTTCACCTTTCTTTTGTTGATCTTATTTTCCATTGTTTTGTTCTTTATCTACTTCGTCATCACCTCCTCTTCCAGGTGATTCTGAAGCAGTTTCTTCTAATGCATTACTCAGTTGTTGGACCTCTTATGTATTCTTCCTTCTACTAGTTTCAGGTGTATCATTCCCTTCACGAGTGACCATTAGGCTTCCGATTATTTCAGGATCGAATAGTTCTTCGGGGTCAACAAGGACAAGGAGCTCTATAGGCCATTCCTTAGCTATTTATTCTAGTTCATCCTCTGTGAGTTTGTAATAAATCTGTATTACTTCTTTGTGTTTTTCTTTGTGTGTAGTGATGTAGATAAAATGTATGTCTGCATGGAACTTCACAAATGGCTTGAACCTGTGCAGAGTGTTCAACATTATACGATGGATAGCCTCAATAACCCTCTTTAACTGCAAGTAGTAGGTGTGGAACATCGTGTTTGACTTCCATTGTTTTCCCATATCACTCGAATACCAGAGGAAAGTGAACTTCACGGCTAATGGTTCATATGGCTCTATTTTAGGGAAGGTCACACCTTTTAGCATCTCCCAAGCTATGAATGAGATGAGGATCATCAGCCAACTAAAATGAAACTCATAGCCTTGATCCTGAGCTTCGCGACAGTCTTGGTCTAACTGGTTCACTAAGTACTATGCCCAGTTCATCTGTAGTCACTCCATGCATTTTCTTGCAAGGTCAACAACAAACCCTGTGACCTATGCTAAGTTTGTCCAACATGCACGCTCAAGATCAGATAACTTAGGTTAATGAAAAAATTCTCAATGCAATAGAACACAATGTGGTAAAAATGAGTTCTCTTGTTAGCTCAGATACAATCCGTGAAAGTGTTCTCGGTGCAACAGTCGACGGAATAATTAGACAGTGATGTAACGGATCCCTCCAATGGAAAAGAAGCCTTCATCAATGCAGTTATGCTCATTACGGTGTGGTCCCAACGGTCCGATGGTGAGCTTTCTAATCATAAATATTGTTTTATCTATTCAGGAACGTCAATCTAACGGTTATAATGCCTCCAACGGTCATATTGCTCTACCATGGTGAGGTTCCAATCTAAGTTGCTCTAATACTCTGGCAATGTTCAAATTTTGGATACCTTCCTTCTACGAAGTCTTCTCTGGAACTTCCTGTAATTTCTCCAACTTTGCTTTCTTCTTGCTAAGCTTTATAGCCTTCTTCCATGTGATCTGCGTCTCGGTATTCCTCTTTCCATTTTGATTCTTATCTCCTCTTGGCATAGTAACTTTTCATTGTTGGTGATCTTTCCTAGGATTCAAGGCCAATACTTCTTCTATGTCTGGGTAGGTGCTTTGCTCTCCTGTATAGACATGTGTTTCAAATCTTCTTATGTTCTTTCAACTTTGACATCCAGATTTATGGTCCTCAGTAGCTTCGACTGGATTTCTTATTCTTCTAGTAAGTGAGATATTTAATTAGCCATGAAGTCTCTTAGTTCTTTCTTTTTTTGTTCTAGAGCTTCCTCTTCTTTTCTTCGGGTCTAATCTTTCTCAATCCAAGTTTTTCCTAGTATAGTAAATGGGGCGTTGTTCTCAACAAACTTAACGATCTCAAATTCTTCTTTTGTTGAAGTGCCAAGATCACTCATAGATGTCTGGGTAAGTCTTCCACATAGGGTTATCCACTTTCCTCAAAATAATCCTATTCCTCCCAATGAAGGAATCATAGCAGGCTTTCCTAAAATTTCCCAAGTTCTTCCTATCATAATATTCATCTGTGTTTCCTCATCCAGAACACAGTCTATTTCGAAGTCTCATATTCTTTTTTCTATGCACTCTTTCTCTTTGAATATCTCTGATAAGTTGATATTTTTGTGGTCATTTGGGGTTTCTTTTATTTGTAGTAATACAGTCTCTGATTCTTTATGGGGTTCTTCCATGGTCTCAATTTCTTGGCCTTCCTCGGGGTTTTCTTGTCTCATATTCACTCTTTCAACCTTACAATCATTCTAGCGAAATCCAAAACATCATGGTCCATAGTTTTACAACAAAGACAACTAGGTCTTCTACCAGGGCATGCCTTATAAAGATGTCACAGTCTTATACAACTGTAACAAAGAGTTAATCCTCTCTTTCTCTTAAATGATCCCTAGCCTTTCTTATACTATGCACTAGGATCATGGTTTCTAACCTACAAAAAAAGCTTCCTAGGATCCTGCATCCATTTTTTAGTCCAAAAATTCTTTCTATGCATAGGAATAACATATCTTTCATTATTTATATCAGGTCTACTAATATCAAACCTTCTTTCTTTTAGCTATGCCCTAGTTTTCAAACTAGGAAAAAAATGATCAAACATACCTAGATCCATACTTTCAAAACAAAAATTTCCACTTATCTTACCTTTAACAGAGCACAACGATTTCAGATCTTATCTCTTCAATACAAATTTTTCACTATTCTTACCTCTTTTTCTTCAAATCTGATTCCTTTCTTAGCACAGAGCTTTGCAGTCAAGTAGAATACTGTGCACTTAAGCAATAGATCTATGCACAGATCTTTCTTTCTTTTCCTCAGTTCCTAGCAATCACAGTTTCAGGTCCCAGCAACGGAACCATTTGTTGGCACAGGGGAAAATGCAGGGTTCAATGCTTCAACAATGTACCAACAAAACACTAACTACTGACCCTTTTAGCAACACCTACGAAGCAGATGAAGTCTCACCCGAGGTAGAGGTAGGGGTGGTTGCAGGACTCATATGTCTGCAACCTAGCTAGGACATAGATCTGTGATTACAACACCTTAACAGAGCACTCAACAGTTGTCGTTCATTAGTACTTAGCCTATGTCTACAGCGCAGATAAACCCTAATTACAGCACAACACAATATTCAACAAGATTCAACACATTCAATCACTAAGCACATAAAAATAGATCAGATCCGGTACTTATTCATATCACCAAGCACTAAGCTATCATATCAGATACATCTAAACATACATTACTACACTAAGCATATATGAACAATAAAACAACCATAATGCACAAAGCAACCACAACACATGATATACATGGTTCACCTCCAGCCTGGGACTATGTCCACCAACTCTTCTCTTTATTGTCTTATGCCAATCATCTACATGCACAAAGCCACAAGATCCTACTCTACATAGGACATGATATCTGTGTGCACTCTATCAGATTCTCCTTCCCCGAGCTAGGTTACAGCACAAAGCCTTTAACGGTCTCTTATATTCACTTGCACTTAGCCTTGCAAGTTCTTAACACATAGCTTGCACAAAACGTTCACATCTATTCACACTTATCACATTGGCCTCTTCCTACATCGCCTATATATCTATTTATAAATTACAAAATGGCCTAGACATGGGTAAACCCATGGGCCAACATTCCCATACCTGTTACATAAGATGAAACCCCAAAAATCCCTAAAAATGGGGCCGATATCCCACAGTCTCCACTTCAACTTGCACTCCACCTTCAACAGCCTGTTGAAGTCCCAAAATAGGTCAAAGTTGACCAAGGATCTCTAAAAATTGGTCAAGGGCCAACATCTTCTAACAAGAGCCTTATAAAGATCATCAAAATATTGTTAGAGGACAATAAGAAAGCATGGGATTCAAAGCTCAAGTTTTCTCTGTGGCCTGACTGAGTGAGAACAAAAATATCTCTTGGGATATCTCCTTTTCAGCTTGTGTATGGATTTGAGGCCATCTTTCCTTCTCATCTTACCTTGCCCATGGAAAAATTATTCTAGGATTACCAAGGAGAACCTGACGACATGGTCAAGAGGATACTGCAGTTGGTAGAAGTGCAGCAGGCTAGGGAGAGGATATTGGACAAAGCATATGAACATCAATAGAAGATCAAGCATAATTTTGACAGAAAAGTAAGAAAGGAGGATTTCTAGCCAGGAGATCTAGTGCTAAAATGGGATGCACACAAGCAGGACAAAGGAAAGCATGGTAAATTTGATGCCTTGTGGATCAGCCCCTTCATAATCTATGAGATATTCCCTAATAATACTTACAGTTTGCAGAATTTAGAGGGCAGTGAAGTTTTTGGTGGCCCTGTTAATGGGCACTTTCTAAAAAAAAAAAAATTTTAAAGTCGTCGTCGGGGTCCCACCATTGTAAATATCGTTCCTGTTTTTATGTTTATTTTGTTTTGAATAGCTAGACTCCATAACCCAATACTAAGGCACTAGAACTAATTTTCTTGGCAACTCGTAGGGAGCATGCCATCCCCTATGGAGCCAAATGTTATCACATAAACTTGTTAGGATCTTGTGGTTTTATGGTTTCTACCCAGGTCTATAATTTTTCCTTGTCTCTCTCCTTTGCATAGGCCCTAGCTTAATTTTTTCCGTTCCTCTTGAAGTTTCTCTTATGTTCGCCTTCATCCATTTGGGTGACATGTTTTCCTTGATTTTCTTACCTAAGAAGTCTCATACCTAATATTTTTTGTTTTATTCTAAGGTTGATCACTTCCCTCTCCACTTATGTCATCGATCCTTTTTCTTTCCCTAACCCTCAACCAGTCATCCAAGTATTTGTTTACAGATGCCACATCCGTAAGCACAAGTGCAACACTTAGAGCAGTTTGATATGGACTTGAATCAAGCAAGCAAGCAAGTTCAGTTTGGTGGAGGAAATTTCATTTCAAAGTTCAGAGATCAACGGAAAATTATAAGCATGGGAATCGGGAGTTCGAAACATTTTTGAAATTATTTGTAAAAGATTTGAATCCCTGAAACCCGAAATCAACAGTAGTTGGTTGATCCAGTAGGACGCGTGGCACCAGATCTGAACCATGGAGAAAGTCATTTTGGGAAAACTAAAGTAAGGAGTGCATAGATTTATCGATGTTTCGAAATGAAAATATTCATCTGGGTCATCCGATCCAGTGGGGATGCATGGCACCTGATCTGAGAGATCGCGATTTCATGAATATGAGGTTTGAGCATGGAGAATGACATGAAGTTGTGAAATGTGAAATCACGAAGCACCTGGGAATTCGGTCCGTGGTCACAGCCCACAGTCATATGGAAAGTAGGGATATATAGAAGGGAATGAACCTACTAGGCGGTTGGCGACTAAGGTTATTTGGGGAGACGATCATGGCCATCAAATTTGAAGTGGGTCTGACCGTCGATCTGGATGGGCCATTTCTCAAGTTCAAGTATCAGGATATTTGGAATCAAGTGGAGTGAATATTCCCGAAATGAGAAGTCCTGAAATTTCACGAAGAGGAGCCTCAGGTCATGACCTGAGGTCACATGAAGAGATGGAGAGGATCCACTCCAGAAGCTGAGAGCACCCATAATTTCATATGGGAATATCTACGTGGTCTCAAGGTGCCAGGATTGACTTGAAGGAATCATGAACATCTCCTAGAGCATTCATGGGTGTTAGGTTTCAGCCTGATCTCGATGAAAGTAGTTAATGGAAATGGTGAAGGCGGTTCAAACCTCGTTTCACCCCATAAATGGAAAGCATAGAAAATATGGTCATGGAGGCAGACTGTCAGCCCAAAGTTTCCCTGTCAACGAATTATCCTACAAAGCTCATACTGGTCTGAGATCACGTATGACAGAAGAATGCAGGTGTAGATTGGAAGAAGAGACGCAGACGCAAAGCTTTGATTGCAGTAGATAGATCACACTCTTAATGATGGCAAGTTGTTCTATTAAGCCCTAATATTGGCTCATTACTCCTTAATTGGGGCATATTATATTAGTAATGTTATTTTATTTATGTCAGCTTTAGGCCATTAGTTGTAATTATACCTCCTAGTCTCCTAT
>JZKD02S1966883.1:350480-378890 GCA_000966675.3 Picea glauca
TTCATTTTGAATCATCTTGTACTTGAACATTTAAGTGGGGTAAAAGGAGGTTTCCCCCTTGAAGAGGTTTATTATCTGAAATTATCTCTTTTTCAAGGCATTGAGTACTTTTTCTAAGGTTTTTCTATGATATATTGATATTTGGTTCTTAACATGTTCTGAGTATAAATACTCAGTTTTGATATTTTGTTAAGGTCGATGGTAGAGCTAATCTCCTGCATTGTAATGTTTTAATGAATCTCTGGTTCTTTGGTTATGTAACTTGATATGAGATTTCTTGTTTAATGAAAGAAAACTTCTATTTCCATCTTACTTGTGTCTTATACTGAATGTTCATGATCGAAGGATTCACATGGATTGTGGTGACTATGTTGTAATGAATGTTTGATTGTAGTGAGGTTATAGCATTTTTCCGTTTCCTAAAACTTCAAATTCAAGAGGATCTTATTTTCAGAGTTTTTTCCCTTTTAGGCTGTTGGAAGACCTTGTTATCACCGGAATTTCATCCTCAAATGGTTACAGGAATCCAGCATCTTCAAAACACCCATTAGTTCACTCATGGACCAAAAATGCATTTCCAAAAGGTCCAAAACTATACAACTAGTTATAAAATTAGCATGCACTAAGACTACACAGGGAATGCGCACACATGCACCATCCAGAAATGCAAGAAAATCGCACATGTGCATGATGCTCAACTCTGGATGCAAAGAACCTCGCACCCCTCAGAACGGCCCATGTATGATATTGATCGGCCTTCCACCCACTTATGGTTCAACTTCCTAGTCAATTTGACACCCAAATCTTGGCTAAATCTGACTGGGGGGTTGGTCAAAGACCTAAGGGTGCCCTAAAGGTCCCCTTGTTCACACTAAGAACTGGTTGCATAATGCCTCAAAGCTATGCTATAAAAGGAGGTCATGGGTGCACTATATTTTCAAGGAATTCATTTGTATTGTTATGTTGCTTATATTCTATTGGAGGATCCTCTTTCCTCATCAAGAGCATGAAATCACCATTTCATTTAGCCATTCATATCACCTCTTGAGTGAATGTGCTTTGGATTCTATTCACTATTTCATTTTAGTTTGTTACTTGTAAAAAGAGCTCAATATTTGGGGGTCCAAGAGCCCTCCCTTGGAGGAAGAGGGGACCCATATATCTCCCTTTCTCTTTGGTGTTTTCCCACTAATACAATCCTATCCATTGGTGGCATGAGTGTTGTTTATTTTTGGTTTTAATGTTCTTATGCACTCTAATTTAATTTCTTTTATTTTTCTTAGCTTAGTCTTTTTCTTATTTATTATGCTTGATACTTTTAACTCTTTCCTTCACTATTGTCTTGCCTAGCTAACCCAACTGGGCTTGTAAGAATCTCTATTTTGCTTATTCAGGTGACAAAAGAGGTGCAATAGATTGATGAATCCACTAGGGAAAGGTATCATTTTCCTCCCCCATTTGGGTTAGTTTATCTCTTTTTTATTATTATTTAACTTTCAGGAACCATAACCAGCCCAAGTCGGCCTGCAAAAAGCCAAATTCAAAGTTGAGTTGAGAGAATTTCATCCGAAATTTTCTTCACAACCATGTAACAGAAGTGCATGGGTTTTTTGAACCATGGGTGTGTCTTCAGACACGTGCACTCAACCCACTATTTTTCTCAGTGCATTCTATGTGCCTGTGCCAAAGGGTTATCTTTTAGTTGTGCATTGGCGCCTCTGCCTACTCTGTGACCTATGCATCTACTTATAAATTCACACATTGTAAAGGTTTTTGTGATTTTTTGAGGGCCCATAGCCCTCTTAATCTTGATTCTATGCAAATTGTAATGTGCACCACACTTAGATTCCCTCTCCACATGAAGGGATAGTCAAAACATAGGCACTTAGAGGGTTAAAATCATTATTTTTCCTCTTTGTTCTTTCATGTTGCCACATGGATGGCTTGCTTTAATTAAAGCTTAAGTTGGAATCATTCTATACCACATATAAAACTTGCATTGGGACGAGAAATTGGGTATCGATCATTGAGTATGCTCTTCTCTCGCGCCCCAAAGTGAACTTGAGAATCAGAAAGAGATTGAGGGAAAATTTCATCTCCCTTAAAAAGAAAAAATATTTAGGAGAGGACAACAACCCCCTCGGGACTCCTCTTAGTTTATTTTTCAAACACATCTTAAGATTGTAACAAGCCCATACATGCCCACATGTTACAAAGATAGGATAGTGTTGAAATTTAATTTCTTAGAGTAAATCACTAGGGAAGTTTAAAGGTTTTGTAACGGGCCCATACGTTCCCACATGTCCATAATCTAGGATAGTTTTTGAAGTTTTCTTAGATTAAATCACACTAGGGAGTTAAAGGATTAGTAAGGACCCATATGTCCACATGCTAGTTCTCTAGGGACTTTAAAATTATGTAAGGTTGTACCAATGGAATTTATTTAATTAGGTAATCAAGACTTGTAAGGACCACATGAAGTCCACATGCAACAAGGTGACACCTAATTTATTAAAAAAAAAATTGGCACATTTTCACTTGTTCACACACAAATTCACCACTCACTCACATAGTTTTCATCTCGAATTGTGGAGGTTGAATTATGTTTCCTTCAAAGGGATTCTAAAACACCCCACCCCCTTCTTGACAAAACTATCCACTCCCTCATAAAATTCAACGAGGTTGGTTCACACCCCCAATCTCTCAAACAAACACATATAAATTTTTTCTAAAAACTCACTAAGTTTTCCTCCACAGGAGGTGCCAAAAGAATTTTTTTAGTCTAGGTAGGATCTCGAGGATAGGCATCCAAATAACTCCCCATTATCTGCTCTCACATATTCAAATAGTAGAAGTTGTCAAATAGGGAACTTTAAATCATCCAAGTCAAGTGTTCCTAACACCATAAGGAAGGGAGATACCTGTGAAGGGTTGAAGGATGAGGTTTTTTTGTTCTATGTGTCCCCCCTTGAGGTACCCACCTTTTGTATGGGATCCATCCCGTGACCCATTTTTTAGGCCGAAAATCTAAATGTCACACTTTGACCGAGGTACCTAGTGACTAAATTGTAGGACATCTACCCAGGTGGAAATTGTAATGTTCAATTGCACCTTGATCGGATTTTGTGTGGCTATTGGGAAATATCGCCAACTCTTTCGAGATATGCACCCTCTACCCCTCATTATAATTGATTACTTCATCCTTCACTAGTTCCTCTTCCAGTGGCTTCAGACCCCACTGTTGAGTGCTATTGGAAGGTCTAGTGCTTTTTGGGAGGAAGGACGTTATGTCTTCTAGGACACAAGAATTTTTTTTTTCTTTGTTCTCCCATGCAGACAAAATCCACCTACTCACATATATGATTATGTATCAATTGATTTATGTATGATGCTCTGGTGATTACATACGATTGAGAATTATATTGTGAAGGTCCAAAAATTATAAAGGCTCTTGTTCATTTATTTTCTCTCATCACCATTCCCACACATCCACTTTGCTAGTCAGACATCATAGGGGAGCCATAGAATCCCCATCATTCCAGATGCTTACTAAATATCCCTCCCATTCAAGGGGGAGTTCCTAGTCTTGCCAACTCATCGAATCCACCTTCTCACACTCCTGTGAGTGATATTTTATTAGGATCTTCTTTGCTCAGTTCCACTTTACTTGGGTCCACTTCCCAAGACCAAGCATCCACCCACTTTATTGTACAAGGAAACAGGGAGCACACTTCATCCCTAGGAGGAAGTACCACCCCACCTAGCCCCCTTCATAAGTTAGAGACACATAACACTCACACTATGGCCGAAACGAATCATCTTTCAGGGTTAGATACACAAAACATTCTTGCCATGGCTGAAATTAATCCTCCACCACAACCCCAAATTCCATACTTGGATTCCCTTAATATATTGGACCTGACTAAACTCACTAATGATCCTATTTTGCACGACCCCACATGGCCTGCAATTCCTACCAAACTACCTTCAGACATCCCCAAGTTTGAAGGAAAAGTGGGAGAAGACCCAGCCAACCATATAATGACCTTCCATTTATGGTGCTCCTCAAATAGCATTATGGACGACTATGTCCAATTGTGATCATTTCAACGCACACTCACAGGCCCATCAGCTAAATGGTATGTAGAAGAAAAATCTGGGTCCCGTACGACCTTTGAATCTTTGGCCAAAGCATTTTTGAGCTTCTTTCAACTTCCAATCCATCATGACAATGGTCTCGAACTTCTCTTAGATTTTAAAAAAACCTTCGCTACACACATCGTCGACCACATTCATGAATGGTATTTGCGATGTATTCTATGCAAAGAAAAATCCACCAAGCAGCAATGCCTCAACTGGTTTCTCAAATCACTTGTCTCCCTCCTTGCCAAAATATGTGGCCGCCACCTTCCCCCAATCGGAAGAAGAAGCCATTAGCAAGGCCCAACATTTCGAACTCATTTATTCACAGTCAAGATACTTATATACATTACTACCTAACACCCCAAGACCCATGCCATTTGGCCAAGACAAACTAGGGATGTCCCACTCAGTATATGGATTGATTGGTACCACTACACACCATAATTCACACCTCCAACAAACACCTATGTATGGAACACCTTAATACCCACCAGCATATGGCAGATCCCCTTATTATCCTCCTCCCCCTTATCAACAACCATACCCCATTTCCTTTCCTCCACCCATCAGTGGACCACCATCACCACCCATAGTATGCCTAGTGGCTCAACCAAGTTCTGGTACCCCCTCTACCTCAGCTTACACCCTAACCTCTAGTGAAAGCGTACACCTTCCTATATACCTTATGGACCATTGCCAACAAATAATACATACTTTTTGTTTCCTAGTCCTCCACATCCCGTGGCTCCACCAAAAGGACCTCCACATGCTAGGGTTAACTTTGTTCAACCCTCTCCCATTCAGCAATATCAAAATTTTGAATAGCTGAATACAGATAATCCGACCCATCAGTCAAAAAATGCCAAAAATAAAGGGAAAAACTGAAACAACAATAATCCCGGACCAGGAGGGAATCACCCCCAACAAAACCAACCTATTGGGGGCAACCAGAATCAGGGGAATCAAAACCCTCAAGGGGGCAGTAATAACAAATGCCAAGGGAAGAATAACAACAATATTTGAAAAAACTTCCCTTGTGACCTTTATGTTGAATATGGCCATTATACTCACCACTGTCCTCAAATTGTTGACTTCAAATAGATGAAAGAATCTGGAAGTGGACCATGTCCCCCAACACCACCTACCCCTCAGTAGGCCCCACAAAAATATGTGCAACAACCACCTCTCGCCATACTGAAAAACCCTATGATCTATCCCACACCAAGGGGTGATGAAAACTCAACAGGAGGTACATCCTACCCCACAGCAGATGGGACAGTATCCAAATCCTGGCAATCCTACGGATCACACTATCCTCCTAACTAGCAAGGAAGAAATACTTCTATAAACACACAATCATCAATACAGCGTACCCCCTAATTCTACTCCCACTCCCTCAGAAGCACCCCCAATCACAACTGGCCCACCTTTGATGATTCCATGCCCTAATATTGATACACCTCTTTGTATTCCTTGCATCCCATTATGAAGTAATTTCAACAACCCTCAAGCTAAGGTAACACACAATTATAGCTTAGTTGATGACTTGGCCCAGTCTCCTGCCACCATGTCCATCTTAGAAGTCCTTCAAACATGTACCACTCAATGGAAATCATTACTTTCCACCCTGGGGGAAGTCGACCCTATTGATACTCGACTCATCACCTTTTATCTCGATAGTGGGGAACCATGTCTCCCCTCTCTAGTCGCTTTCCAAATTCCAGTTAAAATTCAGAACATCACAATTCACCGTTGAATTATTGATGAAAGTGCATCCACATGCATAATGTCCAAAACCATATAGTAGAAACTGGGTTCCCCCGAGCTCATACCATCAGCCATCACTTTGAGAGCTTATGAAGGATGACCATCGTCTCCTGAAGGGCTCTTTCAAAATGTCCCCGTTGAACTTGGGGGAAAAACTATCCTCATTGACATTGAAGTTATCGATGCTTTGCTCAGTTACAACATTTTGTTTGGTCATAGCTACATGTATGCGATGAAGGTTATGGCCTCTTCCATGTTTCACACAATTATGTTCCCCCACAATGGGAAAATTGTCACCATTGACCAAGTGTCACATTACTAGCCCAACCCTTCCTCCAACATTGATAACATCTTACCTCTCATTCACACCAATCCCGATACCTACCCACTCATTGAGATGGATCCCAAAATTTTCAAAGACCCATCCTTGCTAGGGACATATCATGGAGCACCCCCACTCATACACCCGTTAGCACAAGTATGTTTCATCTCATCCAATGGAATAGAAATTGGAAATATCCTTCCTCCCACAAAGGCTTCTTTACTATCTGACATCCCACTAGTCGCAAAGCTCCTCCCTTGGGAATTCCCTGAGAACTCTCCATCTCCACATATTCCCTATGTTACCCTCCCCCAGGGCCACATCCTGGTTTGGGAGACAGTTCCCCAAGCCATTACCCAAATCCCCTTCTTTTACCCCCCACCGGGCATACAAGCTTTCCAAGTAGTTGCAACGCTTACCCTTCCCAATATGGTGTTGGAAATTCCCATATGGTATCTACACCCACCAGACATGGTCCCTCAACCATCCCTCCCTCCCCAAATAGAAGGAATCCTGATGCAGATTCCAATACTTACTCCCATCCCACCACCCGCACCCCCACCCACCAACACCATTAATACAGCTGGGGGCAGACAAAATAAGAAAGATCCCACAGCTCCACTTCCTCCCTGAGTTCAACCTCCTTCTACACTATGTGATAAATATGGAAACCATACTAATAAATGACTGACCCTCCCCGAGCTACGCAATTTAATTCAACTACCTTGGGCAACAACACCATTGATCGCTTCCTCTACTTCACCCAATACTACTACCACCGCCTCCCCTAACACAGGTAGAAAATGGTTATGAACCAAATTTGTGTGTGCCATTTGTTTTGAGTATGGCCATTACACCCACCATTTCTTGGAATTACCTCAATTTCAACAGACACTAACGGCAGCTCGCTAGAGATTTCAACAAGAACCCCTTCCATCCACGTCATTTCAAACACAGGTCACTGACATCCATTATGTCACAACCTCCATCAATGAATGGAT
This sequence comes from Picea glauca, assembly GCA_000966675.3. Lineage (NCBI taxonomy): Eukaryota > Viridiplantae > Streptophyta > Pinopsida > Pinales > Pinaceae > Picea > Picea glauca. Next base: position 357,714 of record JZKD02S1966883.1, read on the forward strand.
GAGATGTCCTTTCTCTCTCTATGACTCACTAGACCATTTCACCTACACAATCATGTTCCTCGGACCACCATCCATCCTCAGCCCCCAAGGAGCCCATTTTCTCATCCCATGCTCAGGTACACATGCTTATATTTACACATTATTGAATAATTGTTATATGTTATTTATCTTCAGATATTTTTCATGTTGGGTATTCAGTTTTCATGTGTGCAGGTACTTGGTTATCATACATCATCACAACCCCTTCATGTATATACTTGACATTGGCATGCAATATTTCCCTTTGAATCTCAATTGCATCTCCAGTCACACCCTCTGACATTTTCCTTTAGGGTCCCTATATCCGACTCTACATTACTTTCACCCTCACTTCATTTTGGTACTGTCACCCGGTAGCACTCTTCCCCATGTGATTTTTCCCATTCATAGTCCCCCTTGAAACTTTGACACTCATGTTGTTTTCATCCTTTAGGGATGGGAGTCCTGCTAGTCTTATGCATTTTCGAGAATCAGCCACATATTCCTCCTCTTCATTTTGCTAGCTTGCCCACTAGACTCCTAAGTTATCTCATCATGGTTCTATTTTGACTGCACTTCCACAGTATCATTAACCACCCATTTCATCCACAATCAATTTTCCCATCTGCAAATTTCCCTCCATTCATTTACCTTATACAAAAACCCACCTATGGGGCGCCTACCCTCCACCCATTCTCCAAGAAACTTGTGCCCTCACAAGCCAAGCCATATTGCACTGGGGCACCCATTTTTGTATCTGAACACTCATCCCAAATTATTCTTTATTCATTTAGTACTTGTACAAAGCCTTTGTTTCCATCATTTACATAGCTTTTTTTTATCATCTTTGGTGACCTTCTTCCTCTGGCAAAGCAACCCATGTCATCCTTGGTTGGGGCATCCCTTATATTCTACTCCTATTGGCATCACCCATAAACCCCGAGTATCTCACCATCCATGTACCCCTAATCTCTTAGTTTGTTGACTTTGTCACACCTCTGCAACAATTTAACACATCCCTAGTCATCACCCTGATGCTAGGCCTAGTTTCACGGTTGTTGTCACACCCCCTTTATCCCCAACCAAGGGTAGTCTCGAGTCTCACCACCTCCTGAATTCATCCATATTACTCATCAGTTCCTAATCTTATCCAGTGGATTTCATTAATCCCTCCTCTTCTTGGAGTCATGTCTCCCTTTCTGTCAACATCAATGTTAGCACAAGATTGGTTAAGGTGCCAAGTATCAAGAACAAGCATTTAAAGATAGTACGGCTACACTGAAAAAGCATGTTAATGCTAAGAAAAGAAGTTGGTTGTGTCAATTGAATATCCTCTTTCTACCACAAAGAGTGTGAAATTAAGTGTCAATATGAAAAAATAGTTGGTGAAGGGCTTCTAATCTTTTAATTATCAGGGTTTTAAGTTTTTCCAAATACCAGCTCCCTCAGTGGTAAAATACACTACCTCTGTGCACTGCCAAGGCATCTAAGTAAAGGGGGTTTGATATCATGAAAAGCCATTAATTACTCTGCACATGTTCAATATTGAAGGTGCTGAATTTTTTTACAATTCTAACTAAACCAACACACAGACGCAACACAGTGGCACTACCTATAGGTGCTGCATAATATTCTGGCAGAAAATGAATTGTGCAGAGTTATTTTACCAGTTTTGAGTCATTAACTTAAATTTTTTATTGTAAACAATTGAGAAGGTATTTTTGAAAAGTGGAGGAGGTTTTTGTTCATAACATTCCAAATAACAAAAACCTCTCTCACTTTTTTAAAATGTGTTTATGTTTGAGAGATATTTGATATATAAGTAGGCATTGTGTACTCTACATAGTGGCGCTGCGTACTAATTTCCTATAGCGGTCACGGTTTTGATATTTGCCTTGTTGGGAGGTTGCCACATGTCAAGGAGAGTTTGAATGGATTCTCAAGGATAAATTATATATCAAGGGACACCTTCACATAATATTTATCTCCATCAAAGGACTCATGCATGAGGTGGAAACAATTTATTAATGACTTCCAACAAATTCCTGAAAATTAGCAGTTTGTTGGATTTTTGTCTCTTTGATTGTTGCCACCTATCTCCAAGGCTTAGAATCCAATGGAGGATATGGGATTCGACCTCCTTAGATTATTTGGATGTTATTTTCTATTTAAAGAGGTAGACATTTCTTGGAGAAGGAGGGGGATGAGCCAAGAGAGGCTAGAGAGAGTAGGAATAGGCAGTTTTATGTGTGTGTTCATTGGTAAGCCTGTCGGCATTTTAGGATTGTAAGCATTACTGCTATTGGAGACTCATGAGAGCTGTGATTTCAGATTGTAACTCTTCTTTTATATTTCTTCTTATTTTAATATATGGAATATTTGAGGATGAAATGTTGTCAATGACTTATGGATCCCTAAGCAGCAAATGATCTGTTGTATTTTTCCCATTAGTCATTTTTTATATTCAAGTATTTGTTGATTCATTGAATTGAGAGGATCTCTATTTACTGAGCATTCTATATTATGTTTTCCTTCTTCATTCTTCCACCTATCAACATATAATCTTGTTTTTTGTTAAGCATATTTTGTGCCTTATATGAGTGGGATGTTTGTGACTCCATTGCCCATTGGTGTAGCCTACTGATCTACAGTTTGTTGTCGTCTCTCTTTCTTTATCCATCTTGTTGATCCGCCTATTCCGAACCAAAGTTATATTTTACATTATGATGGGTGTTGAGCTTACACTTTAGCAATAAAAGTGTGACTTTCAGTGCAACAATCAGCACAGTTTCCAAACGGGGGACAATATCTTGACTCTCATTACCTTCACAATGAGGAGTCTCGGACGACACAGTGAGTACCATCATTTCTCTTTATTTTTGTTGACCCCCATGAACATTTGACTTCGACACTTTATCATGTTGCGTTGGGCCTTACTTTTCGACTATTGCATTGATTTTTTATATCTTCCGAAGACCTCTAAAATTTGATAGGCTATCAATGCCTGCGTTCCATCAACACTTCTTAGAGGAGTCATCACCTCTTTTCAGAGTGTGTTCACCATCATAATGTTCCTATACCTTTTTCAAACCATCCCTGAGGCTGCTAAATTTATTTACATCAACACACAACTTCAGTTACTGTATAACACCTTTTTTGAGTTACATGACACGAGCATGGGGCATGCCCACCTCGTTTGTACACATTTTTATTTTTTACACCTTGCACATGAATTGGGTCATACAGGTTCCCCTCTCCCTCTAATGGGTCTCTCTTGACACTCCCCACACTTCTCTTTCTTACATAGGTACTCTTAGTAGAATAAACATTTGTATTTCAGCTATACATATGCTCCTAACCTCACACATCAAGGGGAATCGTTTATCACCAGAATTTCATCCACAAATGGTTACAGGAATCCAACATCTTCAAAACACCCATTAGTTAACTCATGGACCAAAAATGCATTTCGAAAAGTTCCAAAACTATACAACCAGTTATAAAATCAGCATGCGCTAAGACTACACAAGGAGGGCACACACATGCGCCATCCATAAATGAAAGAAAATCACATGTGCGCACGATGCGTGACTATGGATGCAAAAAACCATGCACCCCTTAGAAAAAATCATTTATGATATTGGTCGGTCTTCCACCCACTTCTGGTTCAGCTTCCAAGTCAATTTGACACCCAAATCTCAGCTAAATCCGACTGGGGGGTTGGTCAAAGACCTAAGGGTGTCCTAAAGGGCCCCTTGCTCACACTAAGAACTGGTTTCATAATGCCTAAAATCTATGCTATAAAAGAAGGCCATGGGTGCACTATATTTTCAAGGAATTCATTTGTATTGTTATGATGCTTATATTCTCTTGGAGGATCCTCTTTCCTCATCAAGAGCATGCAAGCACCATTTCATTTAGCCATTCATATCACCTCTTAAGTGAATGTGCTTTGCATTCTCTTCACCATTTCATTTTAGTTCGTTACTTGTAAGAAGAGATCAATATTTGGGGGTCCAAGAGCCCTCCCTTGGAGGAATAGGGGACCCATATATCTCCCTTTCTCTTTGGTGTTTTCACACTAATACAATCCTATCCATTGGTGGCATGAGTGTTGTTTATTTTTGGTTTTAATGTTCTTATGCACTTTAGTTTAATTTATTTTATTGTTCTTAGCTCAGTCCTTTTCTTATTTATTATGCTTGATACTTATAAGTCTTTCCTTCATTGTTGTCTTGCCTAGATAACCCAACTAGGCTTGTAAGCATCTCTATTTTTCTCATTCAGGTGACAAAATAGGTGCAACAGACCTGATGTCCAGAGAAAACCTTTACATTTTCTTCTCAGTTTCTTCCTCCTACTCACGCTTACTACAACTTATTGGATGAATTTAATCAAGACCTCATTTGTTTGTGCATACTTCCCCAGCAATCTGAGTTAAAACGATATTTTCTCGAGTCATCCCCATTTTACCTCTTTAAATCTATTAACCGTGACATATATATTGATGGCTATGGGCTTACCTCTGCCACAGTCCAGAGGTGACTTTTGGTGCTAACAGATGGTGATGAAAGATGAGGAAGAGGGGGATGAGGAGGATCATATGTGGGTATAGGTTCAGACACATATGGAGGGGAAACATGAGGAGGAGGAGGAGGATGACATGGATACAAGTTTAGACAAATGTGGAGGGGAAACATGAGGAGGAGGAGGTAGAGTAGATGTGGATGGACGATTGATAGATGATACAACCGAATCATGTGGAGGAGAATGATGAAGAGGACAATTAGGATCATGTGGTGGAGTAGAGGATGTGGATGGCTCTGCTAATGAGCTAGATGTAGCGTGATCACAAGAACCAGACCTCAACATATCTATGAGATTGATTGCACCAACAATATGACCCATCAACATCGTCATGTAATGAGGAAAATGCCTCCATGTAGTAGAGAGAGCCTCTACTTGTAATATTTCTCTAGGGGGTACAAGTACCACCCCGTGACTAGTCATGACATAGCATAGATCATCTTCCACCTCCAGTCAAACTCTCAAATCTGGCCTATGTGGCATGTGTGTAATTTTTACTACTAGATGTTTCTCCTCTGGCTCCTCCATCACCTCATCCTCATGTTGGGGAGGAACATCCCCAACATATGTGACAATACCTACAAAAAAATAGATAATAATTATAAGACATTTTGAAAAACAATGTTAAAATAAATTACATATGCATTAAATAAGACATAAAAATAAGCAAATAGATTCATCAAAACATAACGATAATATTACCTCTCTCATATGTTAGCTCCTCTTCTATAAATTGGATTTTTGGACATCCTCTCCAATATATCCTTGCATATGGGTACTCTATAATGTCGAGGAAATTACCATCCTCACTAGACAATAAATCAATTACTGACCTTCCCACTGGAGTAATGAGATACTCAAATTCACCCCTCTCGGGCATCAACTTCCCCCACATACGCATATGTGCATAAAACATAGGCCTAGGAGGAAATAAGGGTACCACTGGCTGAGTGGCATGAACCCTCTCAAACAATAGTGTATACAACTCATACGTGAATGGGAAGAATCTCATCCCCAAAAAAATAGATCGATAGTGATCTAATGCACGAAAAAATTGTCTCAAAAAAACATCTTCCCACCTAATCAATTGAGGCTCCCACAATAAACTATCTACATAATACAAGATAGAGAAACTAATGTGACATCCATTAGAGTTAAAATTTAATAGTGACGATAGCATATAACAAAGGAAACTAACATACTCTCTCTCGAATGAACCTATTCACAGTTGACCACCTTTAACCTAGAAGTCTCAAGATGAAGTAATATTTGGACTAGAATATCTCCACACATATGTTGGATGGGTCAACTCAGTGATAAAATATACATCCTCCTAGACAACTTAGTGATAAAATATACATCATACTCCATAGGATGATACCACATATCCAGACTAACTCTAAACCCTTGTCTCCCATGATCCCATCAACGGATCAACTATTGTAATAATGTAGAGTTCCCCCTAAGGGATCTTTCCTCCTAATAAAACTTCGTGAGGCCAATGTCCATCAAAATTTCATGAGTATGTTGTGTAATTGGGAAAGGGTAAGCCTTCTCTATCCCTCTCCCTGGCCTCCCACTCATACACAAAAGTATATGTCTCGACGCAACTCCACCTTTCCTCATTCTACTCTCGTCATCATCATACTTGATTCACATACAAATACTTTTAGGCACATATATAAAGATATAATAAATTGAAATTACAAAACAAATACATATATAAATGATGTGTATTTAAAAAATCCAAAATTATCTTTTTTTGCAAATAAATCTATAAAATAAACTAGTGCGCCCCCAACAGTTCATATGCCCTAGGGTCGATGCACTATAGCATAAAACAAAACCGCTAATTGGTGCATCCCATAGGACTATCAACACTGACGAAGTCCTTTTATCAGTAATATTTCATCTCTTTAACAAATACACACTACAATGCTAAAATTTATAGCGCACAAATCCACGATGCCCTTTGTTAAACCAAATGCACTGGTGAACCATGTCTACTAGAGCACTGGTATGATTTATACCAGTGATGTTGTCTTTACAACACCGGTGTGTTTGATGGAATGATGAGAATTGCTAATCTAAACTTCAATTTCACATTTTAAGCAGTGTGACATGTTACTATTAATGCATTGGCACTACCATGGTAGTGCGACACCAAAGTTTTGTACATTGATGCATTGTAAAGGATAGAGCATAGGGAATGATGCATCCAATGAGACACCCTGCTATGAAAATTAGATCAATATATGTCTTGGTTCATTTCTATACAGAGGACCAATGTGTCTGATTACAATGGTTGCATTGCTACGTTAAATTTTATGAATCGTTATGTAAGCAATTCCCTTAGTTAAGTGAAGTGTACCGGTGGTTAATGTTAAATTACATCGATGTGATTTATTTGGTGTGTGTATGATTTTTATAAAGTATGGTGGTGTGTTTGAAACCTCACATTCTGGGGCATTATGTGTCATGTTCGCACTGGGGAAATTGGGTGCAATTTGTGCACCTTTAGGTTAAATTTTCATACAATGTAGATCTAGCAATGTGGTTAATGAAGAAAAATGTGTTGGTGTACATAGAATCCCATTGTGCACTGGTTTTAGGGAGTTCCAAAGGATGCAATGCATTGTAAAGGATAGAGCACTAGGAATGAGGCATCAAATGAGACACCCCGCTATGAAAAATCGGGAAATATATGTCCCGGTGTGTTTATGTATACATCTCTGGTGCATTGGATTACAATGATTGCATCGCTACATCAAATTTTATAAATCGTTATGTTAGCAGTGTTGTTAGTTGAGTTAATTATAGTGGTGTGTAATGTTAAATAGCACCAGAGCAATTTATTCAGTCCATATATATTTTTTATAAGATATGGCGGTGTGTTTTAGCATTGATGAGTTGGTGCATTATTTTTCATGGATGCCCTAGTGTTGTTGGATAGAATTGGTGCACCTCTAGGTTAACTTATGTATATCATTGATCTAGTGGTGTGATTAATGAAGTGAAATGTGCCAGTGTGGGTTGAAGAACATTGTGCCTTGGTTTTAGGGTGTTCTCGTAGACGCACTGCTTTAGTTCTTATAATTCATTGTGGTAAACTTGACAGAACCACACAGGGGCATACATACATTCAGTTCCCCAGAGGCGGTGCTCACTATGTATTTAACACATTATGCATCACTTTGAGGTGAGCCAAATTGTTCAAGCGCACTGCGCAAAATTGAAAAAAATCACAAAATTCAAACTAAATTGTAATTTTGAATGGATAAAAATGCATTATAGTAAGATTTGCCTCCCCCTATGCAATCTTGCACAGAAGGCCTTTTTCCATTTCCCTATGCAGACTTTCCATCCCTTTTTGCAAATCCTAGAACTAAAAATACTTTTTTTCCACATGTACACACCTTGCCTACTATACAACATGTGTATACGCAGGCTGCACCACTACATCCCGCGTACATTAGGATTTTTGCCCAAAAATGAAAAATGGTGTCAGGTTTCCATGTCACGACATGAGATCAATGATTCTTGGCCTTCCATATACTAGAAACGTTCTGATTCATCCCTTCAGTTCTATTTGAAGGCTATAAATGGGCCAATTCTGAGCTAGGAAAGGAGGAGAAAGAATTCAACTTTGAGAGCAAAGTTACTCTAGAGAAATTATTCACCTCATATTGAGTCTGCATCCCTTTGTCCTTTAAGTCTGAACACAATGTTCATCCCCCAATCTCTTCCCTTATTGATTGATAAATTCATTGTCTCTCTTCTATGAGCTTGACTTTGGTGGAGGATTGAAGTGGTGGAGGCCCAGCTAAAAGGAACTTAGTTTCTCGGTTCTGAACCGTGCCGACACGGAAGTGTGTAACGTTTTCACTTATGTTGATCATATATTAATAGAAATACTATTTTCATGTCCAATTGATATCTTGCAAATATTTGAATTATTATTCCATGGGAGTATTTCTTATGTATATTAATGGATTATGTTATTGAATGTGATAACATCATATATTATCACCATATGCTTGCTTTGGTTGGTTGTTGAGGACTAGTTGTAGGTATATTGCTTTGGGTCAAGTGCTCAATGGTGGACCTCATAAAACATCTTGACAAGGTAGGCCTTTTATCTTGTCTTCCCAACATATTTGTTCATATATCATACTTGAGAATAGATTTTATTTCTGCAGTCATTTACGTCTATTATGGTTTACCCCTAGCCATAGAGGGATTTTCCTCCTAACAGAATTGGCGACCATACTAGGGATTGAATCTTCTTTCTTAGGGTTTGGAGTGTATTTTTTCTTAGAGTGCTCTCGTTCTAATTTTGTTTCTTGTCATATCATTGCTTGACAGTCTCTATTCACTTTGGGTCTGAGTCTTTCAACCTTCTCCTTTTTCTAGCTTTTTTTCTTAAACATATACGTGGGTTTTTTCTTGACAGACACATATATACATGTGTTGTCCTTCTGCAAGATGCGTACATAAGCGTTGTTTCCTTGAACAGTTGTGTACATCACCCTCTTTATCTTGTTTGTTTGGTTTGGTGGTTGATGGGTAGGTTTTGATGATTGTTGAGTCTTCTTGGGTCTCTGTAGTGATTGTTAAGTGTATGTGGGATGACAGGAAACCTATCTTCGGTTGAATTTTTGGGCGGAATCTTTCGCATCATCTTTTCACTTTGATTGTCCTTGTACATTGAGATAGGTGTTTTTCTACTTGGTATCCTACTTGAGTTGTCTCTTTCTATACACAGTAGAGTCTTAATATATCAAGTTGTTGTTCAGTCCATGCATTTTAATTTTTCTTATATTGAAAATACAAAAATATTAGGCATTTTGCATTGATTGGAATTTTGATCTTTTGAGCATTTGTCATTTAGCTTAGTGCATGTAAAGAAAGATTGCATTTTTATTCAGAATTGCAAAGTTGAAATTGAAAATTGCATTGTTTTAAGAATCATATCATTCATTGAAAATTGAAGTTAGCACTTTGCATTGTATTCATATTTACTTTACTTGTTGAGTCATAACATCATGAGTTTCACTACCATACCTTTTTTAGTAAGAACGACCATTAAAATTAACGCTATAATTTAAAATTGATTAGTAACGATTTTATTTTCTACGGTGCACAAACTAGCTTAGGATTTAGTGCCTTGGAATGGGATTTTGTGAGTAAAATTCTCCAAGGCTATTAAATCAACATATGTGTCTGACTAAGGGAGTGGAGAAATCCATTGTATAATCGGTAACATCAGGAGGCTCCTCTTACACCAGAGTTAATCATGAGTTCATGGGAGGTTGGTTGAAGGGATATCCCCCCAATACCTTCTTAGCATCATAGATATTTATGGGGATCTATTCATTTCTAGGGATCTTGCTAGTTCCCTTACCTCGTGAGAGGCGATACTTTCAAGGTTTCAGGATTTTCTACCCTACCCATACGGTGGACCTGACTTATGACTACTCGCTCGTGTATCAATTATACATTGGTTTCTTAGTTGCTTGACTTAGGTGCCACATAGGTTACTTGCAAGGGTTATTTTGTATGTACCATGGGTCAGATAAGGGTCATACAACACACAACATTTATGGAATATTACCTCTCCAGGGGGCTTTGACCGAATGGTTGTTAAGCCCACAAGGGCCCTTATAACTGATTATGTTACCTCCAATGTTTAGCAGGGAGTCTCAGGCCCCTCTTGGGCAAGACATACCTTCTTTAGGGAGGGAGGCCCCTTTCAGCCACTTTACCCCATTTGTGTACATATTGGTTGTTTGATTATTTTTGGTGTTCTCTCTGCTTACTAGTTGGCCTTAGGATTTATTTTTTGTATCTTGAGTATTAAGTCATTGTCGAGTCGGACCAACCTCCCTGTTGGTCCCATCAATTGTTATAGTTACCTCTAGATTTCGAGTCTTTGCCTTCTAAAAGGCATAGAGTTATTATATGTGGTACACACACCTCCACTTTTGAAATTTGTGATTCTACAAGGATGAGTACTAAACTGAGTCATCAGAATACTGGGAGCCCTTCGACTCCCACACCTACTATAGTTAATGGAACCCCTTCGACTTCTGCAACCACAATGGTTGTAGTGTCGGAGGCACATATCATTATTAATGCTTATCCTATAGTGAATGCTCAATATATTTCCTAGAAACCATTTGGATCTCTTGGTCACTCACCAAGATATAATGTTCAATCCATCCCTATGGCCTCTAGTCCTTTTTCCTATGGTATGCTGAATTTTACTTCACAATTTTCAAACTCCATCCCAGTTGTTGACCCTAATTCTAGCATTACACTTGGGGGCACAACCCCTCCTTATACTCCATTTTCATTTGGTGGTTCTCAAGTCCCTCAAATGACTCCTAATATGGGAGGCATTCCCTCTTTTAACCCCAGGTCTAATCCTCTTTCTTTTGGGTGGAACAACCAACCTGGTGGACAATATCATACTCAAGTTCCATCCCATACCCTCACCTCCTCAATGTCAATTCCAACTAACATGTTTGGCATGACGAATCCACCTCTATCCTCTAGATTCACACCTAGAGGAGGTCATTTTTACACCTTAGGAAACCCCCAACCCGGAGCCACTCTGTCTAGGGGAAACATTTATAACCCCCATCAAATTCCTACTAGAATGATTCCCAACCAACCTCTTATGAATCATCCTAGAGGAGGGTCTTATAATCCCAGACAGGGACATGGTGCTTACCAGAACCCTGGATGGGTTGCAGTTCCTCAAACATAATATTTCCAATGAGCCTGGGGCTAGATGTCGCAACCCCATCTCCCTTTTATGGCCATTCTTAATCTACCAGAATAGTCGATGTTTATTAATGACCATGTGATTCATGATCCTACTTGACCCCCCTTCCCCACCGAGCTTCCTTCAGACATTCTAAAATTCGAAGGTAAGAATGGCCAGGATCTTGGTGATCATGTTACCACCTTTCACCTATGGTGCTCTTTGAATTCCCTTAATGATGATTCCATTCGATTAAGATTATTTCAACGCACCCTCATTGGGGTCGCTACTAAATTGTATATCGAGATACCTAGGGGGGCATATGGGACCTTTGGTCAGATGGTGTTAGTCTTCCTTAACCACTTCCAATTGCATGTTCATTACGATATTTTCCTAGAACTTCTATTGACTTTATGCCAGTACATAGCCACTCATATCTCGGATCACATCTAGGAGTGGAATAGATAGAAGAGGTTTATTAAGACCTCCATACCCCCAGCCTCTCTTCTAGAATGGTTACATAAGTCTCTGCAGCCTCCTATCTCAAAGGTCATTGCTACATCCAAGGTTACAACTGAGGAAGAAGCAATCTTCAAATCACATCAGTTAGATCTCAGTCTAGGATGTTATACCACATTCTTCTAGATGCACCGAGGTCAACCTATGACCCTAGAAAAAATATCATACCTCACGCTGATGGAATTGTAGGCTCCATCAATGTGAAATCTGCAGACTCGCTGACAAGACATTTGAAAGAATTGTCTCTAAACTAGTCTACAGGAGGGAAATCTTCATCTGTGTCTTCCAATCCCACTCAGTCGATGGATGTACATTCTGTGCATTTGTTGACCAGCCCAAATGGTAACCAACAACCAGGTGGGAATAAGAAGAAAGAACATAATAATAATCGTAAGGCTGGGAAAAATAATAATAAACCCAAGGACAATGGTAATAATGAGAATATGAATAATAATGTTGGAGAGGGCAAGAAAGAAAGGCGTAAAGTGAAATTTCCCTGTAATCTTTGTACAGATGATCATCTTACTCATTTATGCCCCAAACTCTTGGAAGCTGCAGGGCTCTTATCTCTACCACCTGTTGTGCTGACGAATCCTTTCCCACATAACCAGCACATGGCCTCAATGTCCTCAAATGCTGAAAATGAGACCCGTGGGAGTCAAAACCCATCATCACAAGATGATGAATGTTTATGTATCAATATGGTCAATTATCAGGTTAATGTAGCCACCCAATCTCATGATTATAGTTCTTCATAGGCTATACCTAGTCTATAATCTTCTCCTCCTCCTCCTCTGAAGATGACTTTACAAATCAAAAAACCAGAGCCACCACCTTGTATTTTGAAAGAAGTACTCAAGCACTCTACCCACAATCCAAATGCTATATCTGCCCATAATTACTCTATTGTTGAGGATCTAGGTCAAAAATGATGTGCAATGTTGGCTCAGGAGGTACTCTAGACGTGTCCTTCACAGAGGAATTCCTTGCTATCTGTGTTAGGATCTCTAGACCCTAATGGCTCGAAATCTATCAAGTTTGATGTCATGGATGTGAACTCACTTGCCTTACCATGTGGCATTCCAAATCCATGTGGGGTACTCAAAGTATACCATCAAATGTGTGGTTTTTTATGAAGGCATTGCTACATGTGTGATGTCTCTGATCTGTTGGAAAGCTCTCAGCTCACCAAATCTTTTTCAATCGTCAACCATGTTGACTTATTTTGATGTTCGTTCCTTCCACCATCACGGTATTCTTCTTTCCTTTCCGGTCCATTTAGGTGAGAAGACAATAGAGGTGGATGTTGAGGTATTGGATGCACCTCTTGATTACAACTTGTTACTAGGACACAATTGGACCTATGTTATGATTGTCATCATCTCGTCTGTCTTCTGCACTCTTTGTTTTCCACTCGATGGGAAGATCATGGCGATCAACCAGTTATCCTTTGTGTATGCTATCCCCAATGCATGAGTTGGACCGTTGATCCCTGTGGTCGACAATTCTCAGCCATAAACTGAGAATATCGATGTCAGAATGTATTCATCCCTTATATGTACCTTCAAATTCATGGCACTGATTCACCATTTTTATGCCATGTTCAGTAGGCCTGTGCCATCAGAGAGGTTTTTTCCTTCCCGCACTTCCTATTTTAACAATCCTTGGACCCTACCTTCCTCAACTTCATCTTGTGAGGTTCAGTCGCATGCTGGAATGGCCATGCCACTTTCATCAACAAAGATTGTGTATCAAGTTGTTCTTGACCCTTTTTTCAATCCCGATCCTATTACCTCTCCGACGAAAGAGGAGGATCTTGTTCTTAAGCCTGTGTGGGCCACTTCATTTTATTTTTCACATGACTGCCTCGATGAGAATTTTCCCTCAGACAAAGCCATCATTGAAGCCATGAATGGTTCTGACAAACCTTGGGATGATATGCATCATCACTCTTATCTTCTCCTAGAGCTTGCTAGAATCGAATAATATGAATTAAGATCTACTTTGAGCGAGATAGTCGGTCACGTCGTTGTTCCACTTGATATACACGACATTTATGCTGAAGGAAATATGGTGAGTATATCTCCTACCATCACGATTGATATCTCTCGTACCTTTGACAAGATTGAAAACCTACATATTGATGTGGACTGTTTTCCATAAGAAATCTTGATCTACACCGATCTCTTCAAGGAATTACAAGATGTATTTGCTTGGTCATATGGAGAGATGCCAAGAATCGACCCTCGTATTTTTGAGCATGATATTAGAACTTATCTGGATGCTAAACCTTTTCAACAATGTCTTAGAGTTGTCAATCCCCAGAAGGCCCCTTCTATTAAGGCAAAGGTAGAGAAACTACTTAATGTTGGCCTTATCTACCCAGTTCCCTTGACTGAATGGGTATCCAATCTTGTTCCTGTGAATAAGAAGAAAGGACCCATTTGTGTATGCATAGAATTTCATGACCTGAACAAAGCATGTCCTAAAGAAAACTTCTTGACACCTTTCATCGATCAGATTCTCAACAAGTGTGCGCGAAGCGAAGTGTTTTATTTCATGGATGGATTTTTAGGGTATAACCAAATTCAAATTAAACCCAAGGATCAACACAAGATGGAATTTATTTGTCCTTGTGGTACTTTCGCATATCGGGAAATTCCTTTCGGCCTTACAAACATCAAAGCAACCTTCCAACGTGTTATGACCTTCCCATTCCATGATCTTAAGCATATAATCGAAGCTTATCTTAACGATATTGTTGCTCATTCTCATAAGAGAGTGGATCACTCTAAGCACCTTCAGCTAGTTTTTGAAAGATGTTGTTACTATAGAATCTGGTTGAACCCTCATAAATGCATATTTTTCTTTAGGTCTAGTTGTCTTTTGGGATTTCTAGTTTCTAAGAATGGGTTCATGGTATATCTTTTAAAGGTTGAGGCAATACTTTGGTTTCCTCCCTCACACACTATTCGACAACTTCAAGGTTTACAGGGGAAAGCCAACATTTTATGTTGGTTTATAGTAAACTATGCCAATATCACTAAGGTTTTCATGTGTCTTTTGAAGAAGGAAGCCCCTTTTATCCAGGATGAGCGAGCCCAGGAATCCTTCAATTATTTGAGGAAATCCTTGGTATTGACACCTCTACTGATGTTTCCTGACTATATTAGGGATTACTTTCTTTATATCGTCGCATCCGAGGAGATGATTGGTATGGTTTTGGTTCAGGATGATGATGAGCTCTGCGAGCACGTCATATACTATATTATTCGAAACTTAGTCGGTCCTGAACTCAATTATTCTCATGTTGAAACCCTAGCTTTGGTTGTCATTCACACAGTCCAATGTTTACGCCATTATATATTGCTTTGCAAGACTATTGTATTTGTTGATGTCAATCCATTTCATTATGTCCTTACCAGACGTATAATAGGGGGGGAATATAATAAATGTATTGTCATTTTACAAGAATTTGATCTCAATTTCGCTTCTGCGAAATCCAAGAAATCACTAGTCTTCATAGAGTTAATATCTGACTTTCCACGATTGAGGATGTTATCCATGTTGATTCATTTGTGGATGAACACATTTTCCTTGTCTTGTCATCTAACCCCTGGTATGGAGACATCGTTCTCTATCTTAAAACTTTGAAGTTCCCTCAACATCTCTCACAAGATGACCGATGGCGTGTACGATACCAAGCTAAGAATTACACTATCGTCGGCAAAACTTTGTATCGCCGAGGAATAGATAATATCCTGCATCGTTGTTTAACTCACGCGGAAGTCGAGTCAGTTCTAAACAATTTCCACAGTGGGGATTGTGATGGCCATCTATCCAGGCTTGTGAAAGCCCATAAAATTTTGCAAGCCGGTTATTTCTGGCCATCTATATTTAAATATTATGTTGAAGTAGTTAACAAGTGGCACCCCTACTAGGTGTTCACTCAAAAAATGCACTCGCATCTAGCCCCACTTCACCTAGTCATTATCGTCGACCCCTTCACCAAGTGGGGGGTGGACTTCATGGATTGCAACCCAAGTTCGGTTGGGGGGCATCAACACATTATCGTGTTCGTTGCCTACTTTACTGAGTGGGCCAACTGAAATTATGGCACAGCTAGAATCCAATATGGGGTTTAAGCATGGTCATTCATCCCCATACTACCCTTAGGAAAATGGAAAGGTAGAGGCCATCAACAAGTCTCTCCAGACCATTTTGCATAAAATTTTCAGCCAAAGTAAGTCTGACTGGAACATTATGCTATATCCCCCAATTTGGGCATACTAAACCTCAGTCTAGACTGCCACTGGATTTTCTCCTTTCCAGTTAGTACATGGTGTGGATTTGATATTACCTATTGAATGTGAGATCCCTTATTTTAAGTTGGGGTTCATGCTCCTCCCTAACACTTCCGATCTCGAGGGACGCCTTGTACACCTAGAGAGTATTTACGAGCAGCGTCTAGATGCCTCTACAACTATCGAGGTGAAAAACACATGTGTCAGGTCTAGTACGATAAGACTTTATGTCCTCGGTTGTACACTAAAGGTGACTTGGTCCTCTTATATGATCAATCCAAAGAACCATTGGGGGCAGGAAAGTTAAAACCCATGTGGCACGGTCCCTATATCCTGTGACGTGTCTTAGAAAAAAGGAGCCTATGAGTTATAAGATTATGAAGGGAATATGTTGGTTGAGCCCAACAATGGGATTTACTTGAAAAGATATTATGCTTGAGCCCCAAGCTTAGGCGTAACTCTTTGTATACTAATGTAATTTAGTGTATATATCTTTTCCCTTTACTTTTTCTCTTCAACTTGCTTATCGATTTTTTCCTTGGTTGGAAGATGTCAACAGAGTCTTCAGTCTACTGATTTGCAGACAGAGCCAGTCATCATACATAGAACTTGGCTTTCGTCGCTTGGGTGGTTTACTCACCCGAGGGTCTACTAGTGTATTCATGTGGATTATTCCTAGGGACATCCATGAATAATGTGGTCAAATATAGCGTCATTATAGAACTTTTGCGCGATGTTATCTCACATGGTATTTTCTCTTTAGAAGTTATCCTGGATTCCTAGTTAGTAGTATGTCAGTTGAACGGGAGTTACTACGTGCATGATCCTACTTTACTCCGACGATTCCTACGGGTACATCTTTTAGAACAACATTTTTATTTTTTACTTATTATCACATACCTAGGAGTTCTAATTATGTATCTGATGCTTATGCTAATTTCATTTTATATTGGAATTTGTCACATAACTAAGGCAAAGAAATCCATCTCATTAATGTACACATTGTAATATAAGTAAAGCTGAAGATCCCTTTTTTATATATATTTCAAAAAATATGATGTTTATAGTAAAAAATTGGGGCCAACACCCTCAATACACATATACAGTTGATAATAAAAGATCCATGACATCTATGCCGGTGGTGCCAAATGTGTGTCATGATAACAAAATACGGCGTTTGCGAGATGCTGAAAGAGTCGCACCCAAACTATGGGCACACCAACTACTTGTTGTTGCATTGCCTCCAGTAGATCATCTACCTAAACCATCGAAATCCTATGTGTCAAACAAGACAAGTTTCTCTGCATGTTTTGAAGGATTCTCTCTACTTCTCCTCCCACCGCCTCATCTCCCCAATTCCTCCAACGATGTCGAGGAAGCTTGTCCGATCGTCGTAGACGTATGTTTGCATCACACAAGTGTCTAGTTAGTACTTAAGCATCATCCAAAATATTTTTGTTTTACTATACAAAAATAGAAAAAAAATGAAATATTTAAAAACATTGACATACCTATGTCCCTGTAGGTGGTCCCTGGTGGTAGTGGCATGTCAAGTTCCCCTCTGAAGTTGATCCCTACATAGGGGTAGTCATCTAGATCAATGACATGTGACCTCCACTAGTAGAAGAAATCATCATTGTAGGGTGTGGGCACCCTAAAGCCCCCCTATCATCTCATTACCTCGGTCCACCATGCCATGGACCGATCATGAGGTCCTCTCGGAATGATCTCGACTCTAGGTCCCAAACCTAGAACCCGCTCAAAGAAAAAGCTGCATAACATAGAGGTAAACCCAAAGTTCCTCTTGTCACCATGTTTGCACTCTATCAACTAGCTCTTCATATTAGCCAGTAGTGAAGTACACCAATCATATACTATAGGTATCAAGCACTCCACAGAATAGAACATGAGTGGCCTCGATGCCTGGTGCAACGAAGTCGATCCTATGATCTTGATCAAAACGAGGACAACAATCTTAAGGATGAGATTTTTTATCTCTCAGATGGGGAGTTGACTCCCAACCTTCTCGATCCTGGATACATAGTGAGAATCTATGTACTCCTCCATCTTCATCACACTCCCAGATCCTTGGGCTTTGAGGTTCACCATCTCACCCCAGTACGATAACTCAGTCAAAAGGTGTAATGTCCCCAAGGCCAAGCCCAGTTGTAAATCCGATGTATGAAATGAATTGTAAATATGTGTTATAGGTTGGTGAGCCAAGTTTATATAAGCCAGTGGGCTTATGTGATTGTTAGGCCAGAGAGCCTAAGGGTTGGAGGCCAAGGGCCTGATTTTGTACTTGTATATATATGAAAAAAAAAACATTTAATAAAATTGTAAACACCGCCAGGTGCAGATCGACCATGATGAATGAGTGAAGGGGGAATGAGCATCCACAGACTGGGAAAGGAATTAGGGGCTGGAAGGTGGGAAAGGGGCTAAGTGTTGAGCCTGGGGGATAATCCTAGGGGGCTTAAGCCTGGGAATAATATTTTAATATTATCCCAAAAAGACATGTGCATTTTATGTTTTATCCTAAGTTTTTGGCAAGGGAGGATGTACAAGGGTGATGCATGTTGGTGGAACACATGCAGTTCCATGGGTGACAAGTGTCAAGTGTCAACCCTGATGCATGCAAATAAAATGGCCAAGGTGAGCCGTGAGAAGGTTCCTCCTCCATTCGACCCGATTTCTTGAACGCGTACGGAGCCCTGGATAGTACGACCAACCCGACTCCTGTAGAGAACCTTGGTGCATCCCTGTGATTCGAGGAGTCTATGTCTGGCTCTGAGAAAACCCGTGTGTGTGCATTCCCTGAACGAGACACCTGTGTTGATTTGGGGAAAGAGTCTTTTTTGTTCGGGAAAGTTGGTACTCCCTTCTCCGTTCTAAACCGAGGAGTCTGCATCGACCCTTGCGTGGATGACTCATCACACACCCCTGAGAATCCAGAATGTGAGTCTATTCCATGTTGCCAAATTGAGAAAACAGAAGTGTCCCATCCTTGCTAAGCCTGTTTATGTTGCCGCGCCTGTCTGGAGCTATCCTGGGGTGTTTGTGTCTGATTTCCCGTTGATTTTGATGGATGTGTAGTGTTTGATCCTGTGTGGCTTGTTGACCAGTTTGTACAACACTCTCTCTAGGTGAGAGAGGTGGTTGAAGTTGGAAGAAAAGGTTGATGGACCTATGAGAAACTCCCTCTAGGTGAGAGAGTGCACAGAGGAAGGAGAGGATTTCTAGAAGGAACCCTGTAGCTTCCACAGAGCCCGAATACTTCCGGTCTGTTCTATTGCTGTAACCTAAGGAAAGGGAGGTTAACAGCTGAAGGACTATCCAGGTGATAGAGAAGGTGTATCCTCCTGGGGTGGAACAGGCATGTGGGGAATGAGGGACTGTGGGTAGTGAGTGTGGGTGGTTCCTGGGAGAGAATTCCTTTATGTGGTTGTGTGTTGTTTTCCCTGTAACCTCAACCTAACCTAGGATTCCTTGTCTCAGGGTGGAGCTTAGTCCCAGCTCAGGGGTGACCCACTGCTGAGCTGATGAGCAGTGTGGTCTAAGGATGGGAGGTTCATGGAAGGCCTGCACTTGGTTGGTGGACTCTACCATTGTTAAAAGATAAGTACCAGATGATGCTTCAATTATGTTTTTGTATCTCTGTGTATTATAATTGATTAGGGGATCAAATTTTGCTCAATTTTCAAAGTGCTCGGAATGTGACGAAAATAGTGCCATTGCGTCCGTCTCATCTTCCTGATTCCGTCAGTATAATTACTTTCTCAAACAGAGTCTGTATGGAGAAGATATCGCGATCTGTTCACCAGGGCAAACAGGAAAAAATTTTGGGTGCTGACTGTACCTGTCCGTACAGTCCGTATGGTGACATGGAAAGGCCGTAAATCCATATGGTGATGTGGCAGGTAGATGATGTGGCAAGTTTTCATTGGTTGATGATTACCAAATCAAGGAAGGACACGTGTCATTGGTGGTCAATGCTGTGAGGACACGTGGCCCAATCAATTGGTGCCACGTGTCACTCGTTGGTTGGTTGACATGTTTATGAAAAACTAATGGAGGCCGCGAGGTTCGACCCCTGGACCTCCCATAGCACAAACCTTTACAAGTCTACGCTAACCATTATGCCGCCCATTGTTCCTTGTCACATTGTTCAACGTAATTCTATTTGAATTTGAATATTGTGTTAAATAGAAAGGGGGGCGGGCCGGGGCATAGCCCCGACCCGTGGTTCCATTCCACACCATATAACCATGTTATAAAAAATATGCGCGTGAATATATATGTATATGTATATATATATATATATATATATATATATATATATATATATATATATATATATATATATATATAAAATAGTTTGTAACAGTTTGTTTATATGTGGCGCGGTTATAACATATGTGCATGGGTTTTAAAATAGACCACGGTTCTTTTATATATATTGCATGTGACCCCGAGTTGGCGCGCGGGAGTCGGTTGACACGGTTTCAAACGGTTTAACCACCATTTGCTAACGCGCGAGGTCACATGGCCATATGCCCAGGTGCTGAGGCGGTTAGGCGCTGGAGGTGCCTTAACCATCCTACGGTTTGCACCGTTGGCACGGTTTCACCCAGTGCTAGGTTTTTACTCTTAAAAGAGCGTGTGAGCCAGGTTTGTTAAAGGAGGGTGCAAATTGTAGAACCAGAGACAACAAGCTTGAAGAGGGAGACTTCCAGGAGGCCTAACTTCTTCATTTTTTAACCGATTGAGGTGCCGAAAGAGCCCAAACAGGGGTTTTGGGATGTTGGGAAGCCATTAGAGAAGTCGTTTTTTCAGTTTGAGCATTGTAAGACTTGTTTTTAATAAATTTTTGAGAAATTAATAATAATGATCCATTGGAAGCTGGACCAAGAGATGTAGCCCATAAGAGGGGTGAACTCCTTTATCAATTGTTGTGCACATGTGTTTATGTTCAATGTT
>JZKD02S1966883.1:412272-428956 GCA_000966675.3 Picea glauca
GGTGGAACAGTTACAATGGCGACCTTCTTAACAGACTTACACCTTGGTGCAAGCTTCCACGCAGTAATTGTGGATTTACCCTCCAAGGAGCCCGAGTGAGTTTGACCAATGTCTGTTCCAGGTACAGTGAGACTTACCATCACCATCACCTTGTGTAAGACCCTAAATATTATGGCCACTAAGGTTACCAATTCACAGTCATCCCCTGGGCGGGAATAGTCGACAGTCCGATCGGAATGTACAGGCAGGATATCAAGCCCGAAATCAACTAGAAGGATTCCACGCAGTAATTTTGGATTTACCTCAAAGTGACCCCCATAATACGATCCAACCACCACAATCAGTTAAACCACAGAGGGTTAGTCCCCATATCTTACCCGAATGCGACCTCGTATGTAACCCCTGTGTGAGAGGGGGATCCCAGGCAGACTTATACGATAACTGGATTTGCTCTCCCTAACTCAGGATGCTACTGTTTGTTTTAGAAAATTTGGAGAGTTATGCTCATAGCCCTAATCCAAAGTGCTACACCTATTCTACTGTTGGTGGAGGATCCTAGCAAAGAAAAAGTTCTAGATCATTTTTAATTAGCGTTGATTTTTATAGTTGTTCTTTATGCAAAAGGGGTGTATGGAAGTGAAACAAATAGAATTATGACTCAGACCCAAAGAATGCATCGAACATGATAAGCAGTCATTTCCTTTCGATGAATGTCTATCTAAGGGAGAGAGAGTTCTTTTTTTTCACTAACAAAAACAACTATGGAGTGTCCCCAAACGATTCCTTTTCTCAATCAAATCCTGATGTAATGAAAAAACCTTTTAAAATTCCTTCTAATATGCACAATCAATCATGCTTTTTCAGTGTTTGTATATGAGTTAAATATCAATTCAACACAATGCTTGTCTCGCTAATTGTCTTTGTATGAATGAAAATCAAACTAGCACAAGCTAAAGTCATACAAACAATGCACCCTCTCGTTGCAATCAAAACGAAAAAGCAAAAACGAAACAATCAAAGAGAAAACACAATTCACACCCAAAAGGAAAAAGTTGAAGAACAATGACCTTGACTGAAATCAATATAAAGAGGTTTGTATGCCTTTGATGACCTTCACCAAGATTTTTACTCAACTGATGAGGAGAAAATAACAATGCGTAGGTTTCGAATTTCACTCAACAGGGAAAAAATCAATGAAAATAGTGAAGAAGGCTGTAAGATCCAATCAACAAGGTGTTTATTCTTCAAAAAGACAGATGTCAAGGTTGAAAGAGAAGAAAAATTGACTCTCTGGATCACTCAGCAAAAGAGACACAGAGGCAAACCCTGAAAAAGGCAGTTCTGGAGGGTTATTGGGCCAAAAAGAGGCTAGCGCTCTGTTTCCAAGGGAAAGGAGTGTTATAGCACTCTGTGCTAAGGTATTAGGAGTGTTGGCACTCCGTCAACACTAGGTCAGGGGCGCCAGGGTCTAAAAGCTCCAGAAATGTCAAAAAATTCCAAAAATTGGGATTCAAACTTAACAAGTATGCTGAGTGTGACAAGGTAAGGAGCCAATCAGCTCATGAAACCAATCAAAAGAGGTGTGAACCAGGTCTGAAACAATCAAGGGACAAAACTAGGTCAAATGAGGAAGAATCGAAATAAGAGGTTTCGATTCAAGGCTATCTCCCCAGCGGAGTCGCCAGTTTCTGTTGTAGGAAAATCTCCCTGCTGACAGGTAGATCACCTCTAAGGCTTGACCTTAACCCTAGACAGAAAAATGCTTAACATGGACACTAACTTCCTTTCAAATCTATCTAAACTAATACATGAGAAGGAAGGATAACATAAGTACCTCTTAATCGACGTTTGTCCCTGCACACTCCGAGTTGCGATCCAATCCTTTGCTCCTCGCTGAGTTCTGCGGGCAAACAAGATACGACCACTTCCTACTCTATTGATATTAGCTTGAAAATAGATCTATCAATTAATGATAAGTTCATGTAACATCAGACACAAACTAGAAAGAAACAGGCCAAGTGTGTCATATTAATGAGAATAACGACAGCAGTGCTTACAATCGTAGGTGCGAATGTGACAGCTTCATCAAGTCCCCTTTGTCTAACCCTTGCTCGAAAGATCCACAACCTAGCTGACAACAACTTCACTGATCACTTCTCCTTGGCTGACTGTGTGTTTCCTATGAGATCATAGGTTTCATGCTAGCAATTCTTCCCCCTTTTCACCATCATAGATCTTGCTTATATAGCTTGGGAGGAGCTTAACCTCTTGAGTTATGTTTAGAACAAGTTGGGAACCTCCTCCTTAGATTAGAGATCTGTTGATGAAACCAAGAATTTGAGTAAAACTACCTCCTAATATCGAAATATCGTTTCCTTATTCTCCTCACCGGGCTAACAACTGACCCAGATTAGGGAGCGCTCCTTCAAAAGGGGCATCAGAGCACTAGAACGCTCCCAGAGAGGCTCAAGGGGAGCGCCAGTGCTTCAAAAGTGGGCAGTTCTCCTGCAAAGGGGTAAAGGAGCATTATAATGCTCCCTGAGGCCTTATAGGGGATCACCAGCGCTCCTAAGGCTGTTTTAGGGGAGCGTTCACCCTCAAAATTCTTGATTGGAAGCCTTTTTCAGGTGTTAAGAGATGTTTGACTCCAGTGAACCAGTTCTCCTTCTTCAAACCAAGTACATAAGATGTTTTAAGTGCCTCCTTAGTGTCGTTATCATGGAAGTATGATTCAACAACGTTTGCGACACTTGTAACCAACTTGCGACACTTGCGAAAGTTGTAAGGAAGTTGCGACACTTACAACAATTGAGAGGAATATGCGACACTTATCCAGTTGAGTGATTTTGATGTGTAACAAACCCTGGTCCTACTTTCATCATTGGTAGGTAACCTTGAACCCAACAGTTAACATTTCATCATTGGTCATTGACTAGGTGGTTTCCCTTGCGTTTGATGGAAAGACATCTATTCACACATTTGGATTCATGCAGTGTCTTGGATGCCATTATCCTTATTGGTGGTTTCCTCACCTTTGTCAGCAGTTTTCTTCATTGGTTTCTATTCAGAGGGTCTTTTTCGTGTACCTCTTTCACTTGGCACACGTGAAAGATGCACAGGGTCGTTGGTTAGTGAACATGTTCTTTGCCCAATTTCCTCCAAATCATGAAGCTCATACTTTGTACCTCGCACTGAATGATGAGAAATGCCTTAATGCTCTCCTTTTAGCGAGTTTCCTTCCATCGACTTTAGCTCATCTATTCTAGAAATGATACCTAGAGTCCTATGAGTACCTTGAGGCTTGCAGTCATTAGTGGCAGGTTCTCTCACCATAGGCAGTTGGGAATACATCAATGTCTCTTGATCGATGGATTCTTAAAGTGTTCTACCCTGACTCCTTTATTCACACTTGTAAGAATGTACTCGGTGCCTTGATACCTACTTTCATCATCGGTAGGTTGTCTCTTGTTTGTTAACAGTATACCTCAATGACCGATAATCAAACGATGTCTCATTGTGTTCGACCTCAACTCCTTTATTCATATGATGTAAACTTTCACCTTTGGTAGATTGTGTAGAAGACTTGAATACATCAGTATGTGTCCGCATATTTCCTGATTTGTTTCTTCCTTTTCATTGGACCAGTACCTATATTACTTCAGTGATCATGGGAGATCAGATTGTACTCCATTGTATACAGATATCTTCAGATTGATTTTGAGACTGGTTCTACTGGGCCTTGTTCATGACTATGACATCCTTTGGCATGTAACTGCACTTGTATTTTCCTATTCATGGCCATGGACAGTTGTTTGGTATATTTTCACATGGATCTGCAGTGTAATTCAAATTGGTATCCATGTATGCAAAGTCAGTACAAAATGTAATGAGAAACTAGTTCTTCCATTTGGTTCCCCATAATTCCACTTATGGGTTTTTATAATGTATTTTGGCCATCACAGATACTCCTCTGACCTCGCAAATTAGGGGGCATATATTATAGAAATATTTGCCTCACTCTATGCAATCTTTCATAGAAGTATTTTTTCCATTTTCCTATGCAGAATTTTCATCCCTTTTTGCAAGTCCCAGAGTTAAAAATACATTTTTTCCACATGTACGCACCTTTCCTACTATACATCATGTGTATACATAGGTTGCACCACTACAACCCGCATACATCAGGATTTGTGACCAAAAATGAAAATTGGTGTTGGGTTTCCATGTCACGATAGGATATCAATGATCCTTAGCCTTCCATATACTAGAAACGTGCTGACTTGGCCCTTCATTTCCATTTGAATTCTATAAATGGGCCAATTCCGAGCTATGGAAAGGAGGAGAAAGAATTCAACTTTGAGAGAAAAGTTACTCTGGAGAAATTATTCACTTCATATTGAGTTTGCATCCATTTGTCCTTTAAGTCCGAACATAGTGTTCAGCCCCCAAGTTCTTCCCTTATTGATTGAGAACTTCATTGTCTCTCTTCTATGAGCTTTCCTTTTGTGGAGGATTGAAGTGGTGGAGGCCCAGCTGGAAGGAACTTAGTTTCTCAATTCTTAACCTTGCTGACACGGAAGTGTGTAACTTTTTCACTTATGTTGATCATATATTAATAGAAATACTCTTTTCCCATCCAATTTATATCTTGCAAATATTTGAATTATTATTCCATGCATGTACTTGTTATGTATATTAATGGATTATTCTATTGAATGTGCTAACATCATATATTATTTCCATATGCTTTCTTTTCTTAGTTGTTGAGGACTAGTTGCAGGTATATTGCTTTGGGTCAAGTGCTCAACGGTGGACTTCATCAATCGTCTGGACAAGGTAGGCCTTTTATCTTGTCTTGCCAACATATTTGTTTATATAACATACTTGAGAATATAGTTTATTTCTGTAGTCATTTCCGTCTATTGTGGTTTACCCCTAGCCATAGAGAGATTTTCCTCGTAATAAAATGAAAATAGGAAGGTAATAAATAATTTACTTGGTCTCTTTTGTCGTGAGGATGCATGGTTGCGTTGTTGAGATGAAATGACAATTTGTGGTAATTTCCAAAATTTCGAAATGTGTGGAATCGAGCAATGGGGATATCCAAGTTGGTGTAGAGCACCGGTAACAAGGTGTGTTGGGAAAAAGATGAGCCCTAGTGATTTCTTGAGAGTTTGAAAGCATAGGATGCACTGTAATAATGAAAATTGGTTTGGTAAATTTTTTATTTCCCTAACTCGATGTTCCTTTAGATAGGTAGGTGCATGGCTGGGTGATGTTCAACTGCACCAATGCGATTTATTTGGTGCATATAATTTTATTATAAAATATGTTGGTTCATTAAACATTGTCTCTCCGGGGTGTTATGTTAGGGTGTGCTCTGAGGTGATTTATTAAAAATGGTGCACCGCTAGGTTAAAATTTATAGATCATTGTGATAGCAGTGTGGTTAATGAAGTGTAACGCATTCGCATAGTTATAATCCCATTTAGCTTCGGTGTCAGGGAGGTCCAAAGGATGCACCACTTTGATTTTTGGTAATTTATTGTAGTGCTCTAGCTTGAACTATTCTGGTGCAGACATATATAGACGCACTGATAGAGGTGCTCATTGTGGCATTATGTTTTGGGTACACCACAATGTGATTAATTAAACTTGGTGCACCACTAGGTTAAATCTTATATTGTTGGAATAGAAGTGTGGTAAATGAAGTGTAATTCATTGGTGCAGATATAAGCTTTGTTTACACCGATCTAGGGGAGTTCTGAAGGATGCACCACTTTGTCTTTTGGTAATTTTTGGTGGTGTGCTAGATTGAACAAATTCAATGTAGCCATATATAGATAGACCATCGATGGTTCTCACTATGTATTTAACATAGTATGCACCGCTTTGGGGTGAGCCGAACCATTCAGGTGCACTGCGCGAAATTTAAAAATAATGAAAAAAATGCCCTATTTCAAGCTAAATTGTAATTTTGATTGGACAAAAATGAAAATAGGAAGGTGATAAATAGTTTACCCACTTTGTTCTTTCTTGAGGAGGCATGGTTGCACCATTGAGAAGAAATGAAAAATTGTGGTAATTTCCAAAATTTGGAAATGTGTGCAATCTAGAAATGGAGTTATCCAAGTCAGTGTAGAGCATCGTAAACGAGGCATATTAGGAAAAAAGATGAGCGTTGGTGATTTCTTGAGAGTTTTAAAGAATGGGATGTAATATAAAAATGAAAATTGGTATGGTGATTTTTTTTTATTTACCCTACCTTTGTGCACCTTTCGACAGGTAGGCGCACCGGTGGGTTATGTTCAACAACACCGATGTGATTTATTCGGTTTATGTAATTTTATTATTAAGTATGATGGTGCTATGGGAAAATGGACACACTGAGGCATCATTGTTCATGAAATTTCTGGTGCGTCTTTATGTTAACGACACACCAATTAAGAAAACCTCCACAAAAATCTCTCCATGCGCCTTCACTGTGAACAGTGATGGGGCATTTGAACATTTAATCTTTTGTGTGGTCATTTTTAAAGGCGCATTGGTGCATCTATTCCATAAAGGTGCACCAACAAAAAAACCTCCACAAAAAACCTCTGGTTGCCCACCTCCACTATTTACAGCTAAGGGAAGAATTTTTCGAGAGGTTCTGTAAAAACCTTCGATAGAAGGTGTTCTCCTAGTAGTTTTTTTCAACTTCGCCATTTAAATATGTATTTGCCTATGTCTAAACTTGATGGTAAGAATTATGCAAAATATTTACTACTAGATGCCATCTCCAAGCACTAATCTAGCCATAGTTAAATGTTCATTTCTAAACCTTCTTCTTCTTTCGACATTTGTCTGAAAGATTATTTTTCTCCCCACAATGAAGACAAGGATGGATATCAAAACACTAATTCTCCATGTGACCAACTCGATGAAAATGTTGGAATTTAGCATTTCAATGTTGAACTAAAACAAGTGAATTAGAATCTCCTTGAAGGAATATTGCATTATAGAAGTGAATTGGTCAAGAATAGTTTAGAATAAGAAAGGTAACTTCATTATCATATCCAAGTCTTATTCTATGTTTTTTTCCTTAGATTTATTTTCAAGGTTTGATGATAGGCTTGGAAAGATTATTTTGAATGTATTGCTTGAAAATATTTGAAAGTTTATTTATCGCATGTTGTTGCACCATTGAAAAGTTTTCGTCAATGGACTCTTGAAATTCAAGTTCATGTATAACATCAACTTCATTTGAATATACATTTGTAGTAGCATTACTATGTTGATCATTGATTGGAATCTAGAATTTGAAATTCATGGGCATCAAATTTGAATAAAGGATTATTTTGAACAAAGAGTAGTTCAAAATGTTGTATAAGTTGTTGATTCTTGATTTGTATTTCATCATGTTCGAATTGTGATTGAATTTGATGAAGTTCAACTTTTGCTTGTGAAAATTGCAAACAATTGAAGAGTTCCTTTGTTGATTATGATTGTTTTTTCCTCAGCAGTAAATGTTGGAGTGTTTAGTAACTCTAATAATTATTGATTCAATTCATTTAAAAAATGGAATGTTGCCTCCTTGTGTAGGCCAATCTTGATATAAAAATGTGATTCACATGACAAAAATAGGGTTTCTTTCAAATCCACCCTTTCATGATAAGATCCAACAATTTCTATTTAGAATAAAAAATTAGAGGTGTCGAGTTAAATTGAGAATGCACTGAATTAATTGGTTAGATTTAACAATTACAAAAAACTATTACCAGTACACTACTCAAACCTGGTGTTTATTCTAAAGTTGAATTGATGTGGATGAGAACCTTGATTTGAATGTGAATGGATTATTTGATTAATTCAATCGAGTTGTTATATGCTTGTGCTTGCACATCTAGATTGAGTGTATCAATATTGTAATGAAGGGGAAAAAATAACACCATGTAGCAGAAAACACCATCATGCATGAGGACTTGCATATGAGTGCAAAAACAAACTCATTAAACCCCTTTATTCCATTTCAAGGTGGTCTACTACCAAATTAATAGCCTTTTTAGATCAATATTACACCTAACTCTTAGCACTAAAGAGCACATTATTTTTAGAAATTAGGCATTGAATCCTTCAACTATACTCACACAAGGAATTCCATTTCTTTTGCTTCTTTCTTGTGTCATGATTTGTCATCTTTTTCCTTATTGATCATTTCTACAGTGAGGGGTAACAATGGAGGGAATTCATTAGGTATCAATTTGGGATGAGATGGACTCCTTACAAGTCCTCTTCCATCGGATTAGATCCATTGTTTGAAATTTATATGTTGAATTTGGAGTTTGTTATGGCCTTAACCCACAACCCCCCCAAAAAAAATAAAGTGTGCTACTAGTGGCATCAATTTTCGATTCGAGGGTTATTTTGAGGTTTATATACAACATTGTCAGTTTTTAAGGCCGTGGTTTCAAAATGTTATAATTTTAGCCGCTAAGAATTTGTTTTTAAATAAGGTGTTACTGATAGAATAATAATAACTATTATTATGTGATTATAATAAATTAAATTAAACTAAAATAAAAAAAAAATCAAAAAAATAAAATAAAAAAATACTAGTAGCACCATTTTTTAGTTTGAGGGTTGAATTTAAGATTACTTTCACAAAATTACATTTTTCCCCCATGGGAGTGTTATCTCATGGCAAGCAGGGATGTGATCAAGCCTGTCTTAATGTGGAGACTTGGGTTCAAACCCCATGAGTGGGTGCATATGAGTCCAGGTGCAAGTCCTGGGTGACTTTAACAGTATAGATATGCCCCTCATAGCACAAATACTTAGACAAAGGGAGACTATAATATGTATTTCTCCAAAAAACAAATTACATGGTTTTAAGGCCATGGTTGCAAAAGATTGTAATTTTAACCCCCAAAAAAGGGTGCTTCTAGTAGCAGCACTTTCAATTTGAGGGTTTATTTCAATATTGTTTTGTAAAGTTAAAGGTTTTTAAGACCATGGTTGCAAACTATTTTAACTTTAACCTTGAAAAAAAGTGTTATTGGTAGCACCACTTTCCTATTTAGGGGTTTTTATTGGTCCTTTGGACACAAAAATATGATTTTTTTAGGCTAGAGTTCTCATTTTGAAGTCTCAGTTCTCATCAAGATGACAATCATGCTCAAATGGGAACCATAAGAATGAGTCTTGTGAAAAGGTCATATTACCATGGAGTTGCTACGTTTTTTTAAAAACATAGTTGATCTCCAATAAGCTTGGGATTAAAGATATGTTTAAGATTGGCCTACTTTCTTGCCTTTTCAAATATTCAGAAAATTGGTTGTTATGTGATGCTTTCTTTTATTAGACGTCGGAAATATGAAAGTGTTGGTGACAATTATGAATGATAGATTGGGTTCTAGTATAGGGTTTGGGTGGGACAGAGAATCCTTTAGAATATATAGTTTTTTTCCATATATTTGTCTAAGCAATTGGACAAAATGAGTATTTTCAATGGTTGCCTTTATTTCATGTGGTTTTAGGTACCAACTTGGTTTTATTTAGCCTAATATGTTTTTACTCTTAACTGATATTATTAGGCTTACAATGGAGGCCCATGTTTTCTTTAGACACTTTTTGGTTTTTATATAAGTAGGCATACGATTTGTTTACCATTCAATGAAAACATTGAACTTTGACCATTATGGACAAGTTATTTGCTTCAACAAATTTCCCAGTGCCAATCCTTTTACAATGATGCCATTGACATTGGAATTGTAGTATTTTGATACGAACTTGAAAGAGCATGGCCATTAGTAGAAATAGACATATGACCTAAAAATTGTATGTTCATAGATTTTCACAATGTTTATAAAATATTAAGTGAGCTCATTGAAAATTCTTCCATTGAAATCTCAAAGTAGAAAATGTTTTAAATTCACTTGGCTATATTAATGCACTTGTCATGTCAATGCTTTAATGAATATATTTTGGAAAAGTATGGATCTCATGCCATTTATTATTTAATTAACCTTACTTTAAATTGTGTCCATGTGTCTAAAACAACTTTTTTTCCAAGGAAAACCTTGTCGGGAAACCTAAGGGATGCTTCCCCACAACCATGGGTGGAATTCCTCGTAAACCCATCAATGTAGACTATTGTGCCTAATATAATGGGGTTTGAACCAAGCACATGGAGGCACAAAATTATCCAAATTCTCGATGGCATTGACAACAACTAGTTGACCTAACTCCTTGGGCTTCTTTGTAACAATTTATCACTTATCACTTGCTAAATAGTTTCAACTGCAAAGCACTATAATTAAAGATGTTCCAATTGAGTTCATTTATAAAGTTAATTATATAACATAAGAATGTTGATATTAGGTACACATTAGAGCCCTCTTTACTTGAATATTGTGAAACGTGGGTTGTGGACTACCATATATGTTTCCTCTTAGGCTTGGGCACTTGTATTGTTGCTAATATGAAAAAATATTTTTAAATGCATGTGACCTACTAGAGTTGTAGTTGTAGTTTGTGGTTCATAATGGATTAGGGGCCCATAATGGCATACAATCTCTACAATGCATGTTTGGTTAAATTTTATTTCTTTGGGTCACTTTGATAAGAGAGGCCTGGAATTAACATAATACCACACACACACACATGCACACTTTTAATTTAAAATATGGAAAAACATCATAACAATGTAGCATTTTATTTTATAACATGGAAATACATGAATGTTGAAAGCAGTCATTTCAAAATCAATGGTTGACTCATGTTACCTTGGGAAGCATGGAATAACAAGAGACCTTTCAACTCAACAATGAATGTAGAAAATGCTCATAACCAACTCTAACACAAATCAATTTAGACAGTACGGGATGGTGAGAAGTTAAGTCTGCAAACACTATGGAGATACATATTGAGTCAGTAAGTGTCATTGCAAACACTTGAAGAGGTCAAATCCTTACCTTGGGATTTGAAAAAGAAACCTTCAAATCAATACAATGTATGTAGCAATGTTTATAACTGACTCCACCCAAAAATCACTCTAAAAGTGTCTTGATGGTGGTGAGTTAAGTCCACAAGCATTGTAGACGCACATATCAAGCTAGCAAATATAATTTCCAATGCTAAAAATGATGAAGCTCTTGACTAGGAGGCATGATTTACTATTTTAGTATACCTCCTTTGCACCATGTATCAAGATCGCATGGTTACTTTATTATGCCAGATGAATAGTCAACCATTAACAATATTTATCCTTATAACTAGGTTAGTTTTACAGCTAATATTCTCTAACTAATTTACTAATGATAATTCTATTTTAAAAAATAAAATACAAGAATGTTTATTAGGTGGCTCCACTTTGTTTCCAAAGACCTTAGTGTCGATGATTTGTAGCACTATTCAATGTTTATTATTGGACCAATATATTATTGTTGCGAGGTTCTTTCAACCCTAGTGGACTCATATACTAAGTGGATCAAGTGACCGGAATCTCTTCATATGGAAGGTTGGATTTCATATGTCTTATATGTGATTTAGAGAAGTATAACCAAACTCTTCTCTTTTTTTCCTTTTTTTTTTCTTTTTTTTTCTTTTTTTTTTGAATACAAATATTCTCACCCTCAAGCTTGTAAGTGAGAATTATATTGTTAGTATCTTTCCATATTCATACAACAATTGGCTCATGAAGAACCCAATTAACAACTAACTCATGAAGAGAGAATATGTCACAAGTGAGATTTAAACTCGAGTGGAGAGGATAACAATTTTTCCTCTCAACCACACACGCTAGACCTTATTGACATAACCGAACTCTTATTTTATCATTTCTATAACCTTATTTTTTTAATAGTTTTAATCATGTATTCAAACAAAAAGCATGCGTTACTCATTTGTCATGTAATATTATCATTAATCACTAGAAAGATTGAATATCAAAGAAAGTAGGATATAAAGAAATTGTATTAATGTCCACAAATGACTAAATATTACATAAGAAAAAACTAATAATGCATAGGATGATAAAATTCATAGATACAAGGGGAAATGTGTAGTAACTAAATTTCTCTAAAGAATATGATATAGATTTTGTAACATCCCCATTTTCAACCCCAAAATAGAAATGTGTATTGCAAATATAGCTTGTGGTCGAGAGCCAAGTGATGTATATTGTGAATGTAATGTATGGCCAAGAGGGTTGGTGTGAGAGTCACTTCCAATACTTATTGAGAGCATGGGGGTTGAGTACAATTAGCTTGGAAAAGATTGTAAGTCAAGTAAGCAAGAGAAAGATAGAAAATTCATATGGGTAGGAGACCCTATTTTGGTACATTCACGTCTCTTCATAAAGAGCAGTTTTAATTGAAGTTTTGGGGGGGATGAGAAATATTATTCTTATTATGGGAGATGGAAGGTAGTTGTGTGGATATTTTGGTTGTTATTTTGGAACTGTAATTTCGTGGAAATTCCCAAGGGACTGTGAGCAGTGAAAGGGAATTCCATCCCTTAGGTTTTGCAGGTTGAGGGAAAGTTTGTTGGTGTACTGGAATTAGCTGAGAGTTTGACTATTGAAAGGGGGACAATAGCCAGCCTTAGGGACCTCCATATTTTGTGGATTCATAGCCCTATCTCTAGGGTGTCTTGTTGTTGAGAACTAGAACAACAAGGCTACGGTTGGGGGGGATTTTTGTCCTATGCAACGGTTTGCGTATTTCATTAAGATAAGTGTTCCTATGTGTTATGGTTGCCCATGTTAATTGTTGATATAAGTGTTGTGCAATTTACTTGAAGTTACAATTGGTTATTGTTTATTATTGAAAACAAAAAAATTCATTCATGTCTCTATTTCATGGTTGAATGTTGTTGTATGTAAATAATTGTTGTTGTGAACAGTAAGAGTAATTGTAATTATGTTTTAATAGAACATGAATAGTCGAGTGAACTTTTATTTCATGTTGTAAGTTAGTTTCCGCATTTTATATTGGTATCAAAAATTTTATTGGCTCATTTTAGTAGTGATGTGACCTAGCAGGGGTTGGGTATGTTACAAACTGGCATCAAAGCCTAGTTTTCAACACTGAGCCTGAATGGGCCAATTAGTAGAGCGCATAACTGAAAATTGTAAATTGTTTGATAGAATGTCGGAATGAGGATGCCTGCAATTCATTTGAAAAAATTATTGAACTGAAATTAAAGCAATTTTGCAAACAATTTGGAAGAATTGAGCCCAGAAATTAAATATAAGAAAATTCGGTCTCTAATTGAGCATATTTGGGCCTGCATATGGCCAAAATTTGAAGTTACAGAGCGGTCATAGCGCCCATGACAAAACAAAGACGAAATTGGACAAAAGCCCCAATTTTCATAGAGTAATTCAAGACGAATTCAACGTGCAAGAGGTGAATTTGAAGATTAGGGGAGGTCAAATTAGTATAAACAGACCCGAATTTGGTTTTATTGAGCTTAATTATGAGCTATAATGGTGCCCACATAACTAATTGCAAAATTGAGCCTCTTGGGAAGATTCCAAAAATAAGTTAAATTGAAACAATTTGGGTGTTTCGATACGATGACGTCAGCATGACATGGAAGCCACGTGACAACTGATGTGGTAGAAGAAAGACATGTACTACCATGGTGACAAGTACATGTTGGATGGAGAGAAAATTGGAAGGTGATGTGAATCCATGTGGCAGGCCAACTGTCAGTCCCATGAAACCGTGGTAAGATCTTGGGATTTTTCTAAGTCCTAAGAATCAGTTAGGAAGACGAGTGGATGGAGTTATAAGAGTAAAAGGAATATGAGACCACCTAAACCTGTGGTAAGAAGTGGAAAATAGGCTAAGTGCCAAGAATTTATCAGTCGAACGGGGTCATAGATATAAGAGACAAGAAAGTGTTGTAGACCTGAACCCATAGTGAGATATGAGAAATGAATAAGTATAGAGAATCGATCGAGTGGCCAGGAGTTCACCATGTGTCATAGATCAGAAGACCAAAGAGTGAGGGATCTGATGGCTCATGATGTTTCATATACATGTGGAGAAAATAATGGAAAAGAATATAAGTATAAGTGCAAAGTGAGTGCGACGGAGCTAGAGGGTACAAATTGGAGATCATGGAAGCCCTAAATGAAGAAGATACATGACTTAGATCTGAGACAAATCCATCATAACAAACTAATGGAGAATATCTAATCAAAAAATGATCGGACAGTTGTTGAGTGTTGCTACTATGTTGCATGTGCTAATGAATATTCCTTCACTATTTTTCCACCATAAATTTCAACTCGGATTGGAGAAAAAAAATAGTCGATGGAAATGACTTGAGGAATAGAGGAGATATGTCAACTCAGAATATTGTTTTGGGCATTATGTCTTCTCCCAAAATATATAACATTGAATTTAGTAGAGTGGCGGAATAATGGAAATTGCTACTTGTAATTGTTGTAACTTTTCTCTTAGATAAGGATAAGGATAGTCGTTGGAAAGTTGTTTTGGAAAAGGATACATTTAAGGAATAATACTTGGGATTAGTGCATTAATATTATTCATAATTTAAAATGAATAATGAATTCTAATATAATTAATAAATATTTTTTAATAAGATTAATTCTAACAACAAATTATTGCAT
The DNA here is from genome assembly GCA_000966675.3 of Picea glauca. Lineage (NCBI taxonomy): Eukaryota > Viridiplantae > Streptophyta > Pinopsida > Pinales > Pinaceae > Picea > Picea glauca. Next base: position 426,899 of record JZKD02S1966883.1, read on the forward strand.
GCACATTCTTACAGAATTAGAGATATCGAAAAGTAGACTTTAGTTTCTACATGAGAATTAAAGGCATTGAGGATGCTCAAAGTTCTTACAACCATGAAGAAGAAATAAGAGGTCTTCATACCATCATGGGTAATTTTGAGACTGATTCTAATGAGACAAGAGACAGGCAAGATCATGTAACTATGAGAAACCATAAAAATGAAGTGCAGAGCTATAAGGTCGATAATGAGAAAATCATGAAGGCTCAAGAAGAGATACTTCAAAGCCTAAACATGCTACATAAGCAATTTAACAAGGATTCGGGAACAAGGAAAGAATTCAATGCCAAGTAAGGGGAGGTGCCTAGGTCTCATTATAGGAGGGATGATCATGGAGGATCTAGAAAATCAAGGAGTATTAGCAGACATCGACATCATCATCATTCTCGAGGGCACTCAACCAGAAAAACATATGCATATTCAAGGTAGGTGATCAGCCCAAGTATATCTCTTGTCAAGCATCAAAGAAGGAGACATGGTTCATATATATTGCAATGGGAATTGAGGAATATCAAACCACCATCATTTGATTGAGAAAACAAGAAAGGTGAAGATGCAGAAGCATGGTTACTGGGAATGAGGAAATATTTCCAATTGCATAACTACTCATCAAATGCATAATCCAAAATTTCATCCTACCACCCTCAAGGGAAGGAATACATGTGGTGGGACCTGTTGAAGCAAGTTAAGCACCTTGATGAGAAAATAATTTCTTGGAAGCAATTCAAGAAATATTTTCAGTAGTAGTACTTGTCAGAGAAATATTATGACAAGAAGATGCAAGAGTTATTTGAACTCAAACTTGGGAAAATGACCATGGATGAATATGAGAGAAAGTTCTTGGAACTTATCAGGTATGCGAGCTTCATCAAAGATGAGAAGGTCAAAATTCATAGGTTCTTGAGTGGACTATCATACTTTTACAAGGATAAACTTTAGTTTGATGAACCCAAGAATTTAGAAGAAGCCATAAGAAAACCCAAGTATTTATATGAGCAGAATAGAGGAAATTATTCTCTCCAAAGGGCCTAGGATGACAAGAAGAAAGGAAAAATGGATCAAAGGAATAAAATATTCAAGCCACCTTTCATGAATAATGGATATCAATCATATCAGCAAGGGCAACCATCTCAAGGTGATCAGAAAATGACAGAGTTGTTGGGAAAGAGGCCAAGGAAGAAACCCATAAAGTGTTGGGGATGTGAAGGAAATCATCTGTATAAATATTTTCCTCACTGGGGAGATAAGATGAATATTTTGTATAACATTAAGAAGGAGGAGATAGTATAGGACGTGGGAAAAATCATGCCAAGAATATATACATCCTTGGACAATAGACAAATGAACTATCAATCCCACATGGTCGAAGTGGAAGCTAAAATTGATAATCATACCATAGCCATCTTAATTGATTATGGAGCTAGTCATAACTATATATATCCAAATCTAGTTGAAAGATTTAAATTGAAGAAATGTAAGCATGAAAGGTCTTGGTTAGTTCAGCTAGCTATTGGAACCAAGAGAAGAATTAGAGAGCTTGTTAAGGAATGTCCTATAAACATGAATGGAATTAACACTAAGGTAGACTTGAACATCATACTACTTGGGTATTATGGTTTCTTGATTGGTATAGATTGGATGGAAAACCATCATGTTATTTTATATTGTTATAACAAGGTTTTCACATGTCTGGATGAAGAAGGGAATTCAAGGATAGCATAAAGTATTCCAAGGCTTATATTTGTCCGAGATATTTTAGCATTGCAGCTGAAAAGAAGCTTTAGAAAAGAGTGCCAGATATATGCAACCTATATGGAAGATTCAATGAAGGATAAGGAGCTGAGTCGTGGGAATTATCCAATCCTAAATGAATTTGAAGACGTGTTTGAGGAGTTGTCAGGATTTCCAGCTGTTGTTGGGTATTTTACCCTACGGACTAATAAGCTAGGGTTCTAAGCCTATATGCAGATCATGACCCTTCAGATTTAACCTTTAACCTTCTACCCAAAATCTCAACCCC
>JZKD02S1966883.1:517848-534525 GCA_000966675.3 Picea glauca
TTTCATTACAGGGCCTTGGACATCAGATCTAGTGCTTTCTGAGATAGTTTTATGGCTCAGATTATTTCTTGAGCAGTGGGGCGAATTGAAGAGAAGGAGGGCGTTTTTGAGATCCGGATCTAGTCCGTTTGGAGGGGTTACACTTCAGATATGACCCTGAGACTTTACCTAGTGACTTGCAGTGTCCCAATCTATATTTATGGAGAGTTTCAGAGCATTTGGAGGCCTCCTTCAGTAGGGCGAATTATCTAGGGTTTCAGTCATCCAATGGGGCACACCATTCAGTGGGGGATTTCAGATCTACAGATATTGAGAGGGATCTTGGAGATTCGGTCACCTGGGTTGTTCTTACCATCACCCGATCTATCAGTTGGCATATTTATTAGGGTGATTGGACATTTTTTGCAGAAGGGCCAAATTATCTAGGGTTTCAATCATCCAGTGGGGCACACCATTCAGTGGGGGATTTCAGATCTACGGAGATTGAGAGGGATCTTGGAGATTCGGTCACCTAGGTTGTTCTTACCATCACCTAATCTATCAGTTGGAATATTTATTAGGGTGATTGGACACTTTTGGCAGTAGGGCCGAGTTATTAAGGGTTTCAGCCTTCTATTGGAGCGTGGCATTCTTCATCTGGAGAGTTTGGCATTCAGATCTACTTGTATTGATCTTCATCTCTCATTCATCCTTTGGAGGCATCTTTTGTATTAACGGGAGCATTTTGTAGTAGCTCTTATCTATTTTCTATGTTCTTGGCCATCTGTTGATCATTCCAGTTCGGCATCTTCATTGTAGTAGGTTTCTCTATTTTATGAATAAAGAAGAATTGAGATGTTTTGGCTTGTCTATCTTATTGCATATGGTTAAGGTATGTTCCATGGTTATCTCTTTCTATTATTTGTTGCATACACACATATAAACACATCTAAAAGGTAGATCAACAAAGTGTTTGACGAAATACCTCACTCAGAAAAAGTTTAAAAAGACACCAAAACAGTGATGATCCTTGCATAATGGCTTGGGATCATTACAAGAGAAATTGAAGAAGAAGTATATATTGAACAACCTCAATGGTTTGAGGCACATTCCAGAGACACTCACGTTTGCAGATTGAATAAATCTCTATATGGACTCAAGTAAGCTCCAAGAGCTTGGTATGCCAGAATGGACAGCTATCTAACAAGACTTGGTTTCTCCAAGAGTCATGCAGATCCAAACCTTTATTACAAAGTCATGGATAATGCACCTGTGATTCTACTATTATATGTTGACAATCTATTCATAACAGGTCAAGAATCTCTCATTATCCAGTGCAAGAAGGAATTAGCTTATGAATTTGATATGAACGATCTAGGTCTCATGCATTATTACTTGGGACTAGAAGTATGGCAGAAGCGTGGTGAAGTATTTCTTGGACAAGGAAAGTACGCAATAATGATCCTTCATAAGTTTGGAATGATGGACTGTAAGTCCGTGGAAACTCCTATGAATGCGGATATAAGAAAATTGAAAGTCCCATATTCCGATCCAGTATATCCATCTCTATATGGACAGTAAATTGGGTCATTGACGTATTTGGTAAATACTCGACCAGATATTTTCTTTGTTGTAAATACATTGAGTCAGTTCCAGGTGGAACCTAGACAAGAGCATTGGATAGCTACAAAGCATTTCCTAAGATATATTCGTGGGACAATAAACTATGGCTTGATATATACCACATCCAGTGATATCCAACTTCATGGATTCACAGACTCTGATTGGGCAGGAAGTGAAAAAGACAGAAAGAGCACTTCAGGTATGTGTTTCATCTTGGACTCTACTATGATATCTTGGGGCAGAAGGAAGCAGAATTTTGTCACACTCAGCACAGCAGAAGCAGAGTATATGGCAGCATGTGAAGCATGCACATAATCAGTATGGCTAAGGAAGTTAATCTCTGATTTATTTGATCAAATTCCAGAATCGACCATAATATATTGTGATAATCAAAGTTGTATAAGATTATCAGAACATCCAATGTTTCATGAAAGGTCAAAACACATTGAGATCAAATACTACTTTATTCGAGATAAAGTCCAGGAAGGAGAGGTAAAGCTTGAGTGTATCCCCACTGATGAGCAGACAGTAGAAATCCTGACGAAACCTCTATCTAGAATAAAGTTTGCATATTTCTGAGAGAAGATGGGGATCGTGGAAATAAATCCCTTAGATAAAAGGGAAGAATCTCTAGGTTAGGAGGGTGAACTAAAAAAATTATTGAAGCATTTATAATTATTTGAAAAATAGTCCAGATTGGACAAATTCTTTCCTGTTCGGAAAGGAGATTTCTGACGAACAGTGACTTCCCATTGTGGTTAACATGGGAAGTAGTCTGATTGTTGATGTATCATAGAAAGAAACTTCCCATTATGGTTAACATAGGGAGTGGTCTAGGGTAGTCTCTCTTCTTGAGGGTTACTCAAGAAGACTGGCTTTCCTCGCCGGACAACGATTTCTCATTGTGGTTAACATGAGGAATGGTATGTTTTGGAGGTTGATACAGGACAGTCTTTTCCTCTTGTGGTTAACAGAGGAAATGGTCCAGACAATCATTCCTTAGGGTTATACATTCTCTCCAGGGTGCACTTTGATTAGTGTAGGAGGAATGGTCCAGGCTCAGCAATCAGGGACAAACATTCCTTAGGGTTTTACATTCTCTCCAAGGTGCACTTTGATTAGTGTAGGAGGAATGGCCCAGGGTGGGGAATGGTCCAGACTCATACATTCCTTAGGGTTTATACATTCTCTCCAGGGTGCACTTTGATTAGTGTAGGAGGAATGGACCAGGGTGAGGAATGGTCCAGGATCAGCAATCAAAGACAGACATTCCTTAGGGTTTTACATTCTCTCCAGGGTGCACTTTGATTAATGTAGGAGGAATGGCCCAGGGTGGGGAATGGTCCAGACTCAGACATTACTTAGGGTTTATACATTCTCTCCAGGGTGCACTTTGATTAGTGTAGGAAGAATGGCCCAGGGTGAGGAATGGTCCAGGCTCATAAATTAGAAATAATCATTCTTCCTTGTTTGAGAAGAATAGGGAAGATAGCCCATTGTTGATGTTCTATAATGAGGGCATATATTCTTTCATTAAAGATATGAGTGAAAGATTGGCCCAAATGATTCAGTTTATTTTTAAACAATATTTTATGTGGAGGTTGTCATCATATGATTATTATGGAGACTGCCTGTCTCTAGACAGTAGAGATATACTACTATGGTGGATATGTTTCACCGATTGTCACTATGTGTCACGGTTTGAGTAGTTATGTAATACCATGGATAGACATAGTTGTGTTCTATAAATTAAATTTGTACCAGTTGTCATAGGAGATTATCCAGTTGGATAATAATGGCGGTGATCGCGTTGCTACCAGTTGAATGGTTTGTTGTGCTCAAGACCATACCTCCCTAGCTAGGAGGGAGTGTTAATGTTATGGTAGCTTTGGGAGGTATGAACCTCTATTATGACCTATGATGAGATTAGAATATTTCGAAAGGAAGAAAAGAAGTGAAGGAAACCCTAGACAAGTTGTCGGCTGTAGAAATATATTTAATATGAACTTATTAGTACCCAGAAGGAGAAGTCAGCCCCAGTAAACCTGCCCAGACTACTATAAATATACACATCTCAATAGTTGCAGAGAGAGATATATCTGCGCAGGTGCAGTGGCAGTTTTGTGCACAAGTCTCTAGGAAAGTGTGTGACAACTTCTAGGAGGGAATATCTTATCAGCTTGGTTTCTATTCTTGCTTGGTGCATTAGCCTCTCTTGGCTATTGGATTTCTAACAGGATTCTCTTCTCTATCAAGGTCAAGGTGCTCGGAGGGAGACTTCAGTCTATGGTTGGGTGACGAGGGTATCGTCAATGGTAAAACGAGCACAATCTTCTATATTCTAACAAATAATACCAAAATGATACCAAAATAATACCAGAAAGAGCACTTTGATTACTGATAGAAATGTCCACTTGCCTCTTCGAGGGGGAAACCTCCAGCAGAGAAGAGCTTTATTACAATAATATCCAAGAAAAAAGTTCTCATACCCTCAACTCCTATTTATACTAAATATGTCTATCAAAAGAACCATTTAAAGGAAGATCTGTATATAAGAGGAAGCTTTTATTAGGTCTTCTTACATTAGACTTATTCTTCCTTATTGTTAGGCCTTATTAATATTGACATTTATTACATGGAAATATATTATTCTACCTACGTGAGGGGTTAGGTCCCCAACATGTCCTCCATCTTAAAAACAATCTTGTCCTCAAGGCTTGAGATAGGGAAATTGTTGTAGAATGGTAGTTGGTTCCCAAGTGGCATCTATTGGAGTTGTATCTTTCCACTAGACTAACACTTCCTTCATGGTTCGTTGATGTAGACGACACTCACGTTGGTCCAAAACTACTTGTGGTTGTATCCAAATGGAGCCTTCTCCGTCCAACTTGGGAAGGTTGGTTTGAGTTTGGCACTTAGTTCCAATCACCTTCTTAAGCAGGGAACATGAAAAACAGGATGGAGCTTAGAATGACTGGGAAAATCTAACTGATAGGTCACCTGTCCCACATGCTTGAGAACGGTATAAGGACCATAGAATTTGGGCGCCAGTTTCTGACAATGGTCAGCCTTGAGGGAATTTCTCTTGTAGGGTTGCAGTCGAAGAAGCACTTGATATCCTTCTACAAATTGACATTTAGAGCGACCTTGAATGCTTGTTGCTTCCTGCAATTCTGGGCCATGACCAAATTCTCTTTGAGGGTATGAATAATAGCCTCTCGAACTGTAAGCGTTTGGTCAACCGCCTAGACCTTCGAGACACATGGAAAATATGAAAGAACTGAAGGTCGATTTTTTTCATATACCACTTCAAAAGGAGTCATGCGGTTAGATGTATGGTACAAAGTGTTGTACCACCATTTAGCTAATGGTAACCATTGAGCCCACTAATTTTTTTGTTCCAATGAAAAATACCTCAAATATGTTTCCAAACACTTGATGACAATTTCAGTTTGACCATCAGTCTGGGGATGATAAGTTGTGTTGATATGCAATTGGGTGCCTTGTAGCCTAATCGGTTCTTGCCAAATATTTCTAGTGAAATTCGGGTTGCGATTAGAGACAATAGAATGCAGCATGCCATGAATCTTGAAGACCTAATCCATGAAAAGTTGAGTGACAGTGGATGTTATAAATGGGTGTTGAAGAGCACATAAATGAGCATACTTGGAAAGACGATCAACTACCACCATGATGAATGATTTATTGCCTGATTTAGGTAATCCTACCATAAAATCCATAGAGATATCCTGCCAAATAGAAGGTGGAATCAGAAGTGGTTGTAGTGTGCCAGAAGATTTGATTGTTTCTCCCTTGTTGCATTGACACACATCACATTCAAACACAAAATTATGAACGTCGTGTTGCATACCATCCCAGAAAAAAAGAACGTTTGACCCTACCATAGGTTTTGGTAAACCCGAAGTGTCGAGCTGTGGGTGTAGCATGAAGCTAAGAAAGTACTTTGGATTTAAGTTTTGATTGTTTACTTAAACACAAACGACCTTTGTATCAAAGCTCATCATTGAGCCAAGAGTACCCTAGGGAAATTGGAGAATTGGACTGCAATTGTTGTATCAGATGAGAACTTTTGGATCTTGTAGCCATTCCTGGCGAACATATTGGAGCAAATCTGGTACAATGAAGGAGAGAGAAAAAATGGACCATTCATCTTCATATTTTCTGGAAAGTGCATCAGTGACCACATTTTCTTTTCTTTTCTTGTAAATGATCTCATAATCATATCCAAAGAGTTTAGTCACCCGTTTTTGTTGCTCTGGGGAGGAAAGGCGTTGTTCCAGTAAATAATTGAGGCTTTGATGATCTGTCCTAATTTGGAACCATTGCCCCAATAGATAAGGGCGTCAAATATCCATGGCATGCAAAATAGCCAACATTTCCTTTTCATAGATTAATTTTCCCAAATTGTGCTCGGACAATTGTTTGTTGGTAAATGCCAAAGGCCGACCGTCTTGCATAAGTACAGCGCCAATTCCTTTCCTAGAAGCATCACATTCTAGGGAAAAGGTCTTTATGAAATCAGGAAGGGCCAAGACTGGAGTGGTGCACATGGCCATATTCAAGGTTTGAAAAGCATGAGCAGCCGTTGGAGTCCAAGTGAAAGAGTTATTTTTAAGGAGTGTAGTGAGAGGTGCCGCAATCTTTCCATAATTCTTAAGAAACTTGCAATAATAACATGTTAAACCCATAAATCTAGGCAAGATTTTGAGAGTCTTTGGGTGAGGCCAATCTTTCATAGCTTCAATATTTTTAGGATCCACCCTGACGTCGGCCTTGCCAACAAGATGACCCAAGTACTCGACTTTTGAGGCACCAAAAACACATTTAGATTGTTTGAGGAAAAGTTGGTGTTGAGAGAGTAGATGGAGAACTCAATCCACATGAGAAATATGGGTTGTCCAGGTTTTACTATAGATGAGGATATCATCAAAGAAAACTAAGACCAAATGATGGAGAAAAGGACAGAAGACATGATTCATGAGGCTTTGGAAAGTGGAGGGAGCATTACACAAGCCAAAGGGCATGACCAAAAACTCATAGTGCTCCTCATGAGTTCTAAATGCAGTCTTAGGAATGTCTTCCTCTTCATACAGATCTGGTGGTAGCCAGAATGAAGATCAATTTTAGTAAAGAACTGGGTGCCAATCAATTCATCCAAGAGGTCATCAATGAAAGGAATGGGAAATTTGTCTTTAATGGTGAGTTTGTTGAAAGTGTGGAAGTCAAGACACATGCACCAAGAACCTTCTTTCTTAATGACCATGACCACAAGTGAAGAGTAGGGTCTCGTACTAGGGTGGATAACACATGCGTTGAGCAGGTATTGAACAATTTTCTCAATTTCATTTTTTGGGGAAAACGGGTGATGATAGGGACGGATATTGGGAGGAAGGATTCCTAGAACGAGAATGGAATGATCATGAATACCATGGGAAGGATGAAGTCCCTGTGGACTGGAAAAAACCACTTGATGTTTACAGAGGATGGATTGGAGGTCCTGCAGCACAGAGGGTGTCTCAGTTGCCTGTATGGCATGGAGTTGGGCAATAATACCAGAATGAAATTTTTTGAGCATCTTTTTCATGCGATGGGAATTAATGATCTCCGGGGAACCGACCGTGATGACTTGGAACATATATTTTTGGCCCTTCTGGTCAAATTGCATGGTTAATTCCTTAAAATCCATGAGAATGGGACCCAAAGTCCTTATCCATTATGCACCCAACACAATTTCACAACTTCCCATGTCGATAGAAAACATATGATATTTCAAGTGGTATTCACCAATTTGGAGACACACATTTTTACAGCGCCCTCCACATTTCATGGACCCACCATTGGCAATCATGATTTGAAAATTATTGATTACACAGATATAGCAATTAGTTTCTTGGGCAATGCGACGATGAATAAAATTATGGGTGTTTCCACTATCAACAAGAATGATGACCTTCCTATGCTTGATGTAACTAATTAGCTTGAGGGTTTGGGGAGCAAAGAAACTAGTGAGAGCATTTAGGGAAATGATTGGTTCTACTTCGGGAGGGTTTGAAGGAGGGGTTATGTCAATGGGTTCAGGTGACCCTGACATAAGGGGAGCCTCAACATCCTCTTCTGAAACATCCTTCGAGATGGCCATAAAAATATTTTGTTCCTTACACTTGTGTCTTGGAAAATATTTTTTATCGCAATTATAACAAAGGGCTTTGAGTTGGCATTCATCCATTTCAGCCTTGGTCAATTTATGTATCTTTAGTGGAGTATAAGGAGGAGTGGGAGTTATTGGTTTAGTGCGAGGAATAAAGGAGGGTTTTCGGTTTTGAGAAGAGACAACATGTTGTGCTTCCTTATCTCTTTTCGTAGCGTCCACCCAACTCTAAGGCCGATCCATTAGGACATGAGCATGAATCTCATCCTTGAGGAAAATGATAAAACATTCTTGGAAAAAATCATCAAACATGCCCTCTGTACGAAAATCTAGTCTCTCAAAAGAAACTATAAAGTCTTCCACTGTGCCAGATTGTTTCAACTTTGTCAAACGGCCTAAATGGTTGGTGTCAATGTCAAAGCATTCATAAATCTCTGCCATAAAGTGTATCCAAGCCACATACCCTTAGTGGGCATTTTTTCTCCATTGCCAACGTTCTTGATCTAGATGGAGAACACCATACCAGAGTTTGGCCAACTCATCTGTAATTCCATACAAAGAGAAATAATGTTCCATTTGAGTTACCCAACCAGTGGGATTTGATCCATCAAATTTGGTCACATCCACACGTGGAAGGTGTATGTCACGTTGAAAGTGATGGGGCTGAAAATTCTGGGAATGAGAGGAAGTTTCACCTTCGGTATGCAAAGGTGGGTTAGATAAGGGAAGATCTGTAGGGATATGCATCTTGGCATAGATCGTCGTAGTGACAGATTCAAGCTAGGTAGTAATGTCTTTTTTGAGCTCTTGTTTGAGTTATGTGATTGAGGCGGCGATGGAGGAATGCATATTTTGATTGATGGTGTAAATATTGGCACTGAGATATCGCACTTCTTGTTGGGTTTCTATGAAATTAGAGTGCAAGGTAGTGAAGTGAGCTTCCAAGTCTTGGCTATGATTATGGGCCATGATGACGAGGGAACACGAAAAGGGGTGGGTGGGACCGCACAGAAAATGGGTTATGGGTGAAGTTTATCACAACGATCAAGGCGAAGAGTTGAATCCAATGGGGTAAATCCAAAATAAGGGTGTTAGAAGGGGGTCGAGTCCACAAGAAAAAAAAAATTGTTGAAAAATGATAGGTATGACTGCGATAAGGGCGAAGAGAGAAATCCAACGAAACAGGTCTCAAATAATGGTGCCGACATGATCCAGACTCCTTTGTTTTTTTACTCCTACAGATTTATACTCCGATTTGAAGAATATTGTAGTGATGAAATGCCCAAATGATTAACAGGAAGAAATGTGTAGTAATTTCACAACTCGAATGCAGGAGACACAGTTGTGCCGCAATAGATCTTTTATGTTTTGTTTTTGTTTCCATACCAAGGTTTAGGTATTCAAGGGTTCTACAGACAAGGGTTTTCCCTTTGCTATAGCTTTCTGATATATGTGTGGGGTCCAACAATAGTACTCACCCCAATATCTCATCACACTAACTAAGGAGGCTAGACCGTTCCCTTAGTCGTACTACCCGACTACCCAGGTACTAGAGAGTATGTTCCCGAGTGTTGTTCTTGGTGGCACTATAGAATTCAGGTGGCCAATCAGTTTATCTATGGAGGGCTTCAGGAGATCTAGGCCAATCCGTATACATGTGTTTTCGGATGCGCTGCCACTCGAAGGGGTACCAACAAGGGTTACAAGGGTATCCAACATATGTGCACTTAAGTACCACTTGTATTTCCTGCATGTATAAATCCCCGACCAAGGTTTTATGCACATAATGACAGATCTTTGTAGCTTAAAGACGTTGAAATATGTCTCTACCCTGAAAAAAAAATTAACCCAAATTTTTTAACTGAGGAAGGTTCTCTGATACCACTTGTAATATTCTAGATATAAAAAGTATGCAAAATAGAAATAAATAGCTAGAAATGGTAGATGAACAACAACATAACCAGAACAACACCACAATAATACCAAAATGATACCAGAATAATACCATAAAGATCACTTTGATTACTGAGAGCAATGTTCACTTGCCTCTTCGAGGGGGAAACCTCCAACAAAGCAGAGCTCTATTACAATAATATCCAATACAAAAGTTCTCATACCCTTGACTCCTATTTATACTAAATATGTCTATCAAAAGAGCCATCTAGAGGAAGATCCTTCTAGAAGTGGAAGATTTTATTAGGTCTTCTTACATTGGACTTATTCTTCCTTATTGGTAGGCCTTATTAATATTGACCTTTATTACATGGAAACATATTATTCTACCTACATGAGGGGTCATGTCCCTAACAAAATCTAGGTTGTTTTTGTAGCCTGACATAGGTCTTGGAATGAGTTGAGCCTCCCTGGAGGTTAATGGTGAATTGAGGCTACATCCTTTAAGGATCTCGACCTCTCTCTTATCGATCATGTCTTGGACTAGAGAAGGGGAGATATCTTTTAGCATATGGTCCAGAACATCAAGTGTTATACAATCCAAATCCTACTTTTAGGACATAGAAAAAACACCCCAACTCCTCTTTGGGCTCGACCCAAGGTGGTGACTCCTTCTTGCATGATCACCATCTTCTTTTGATCTCTCTCGGGCTTGTTGGTAGTGGGGAAGACACAGACATGTAGAACCAATAGAGGGGGAAACCCATAGAGTTGGGATGTCAGCATCAACAAATGTATTGATCCATGGGGATGAGATCATGGACTCTCATCACTTAGGCATTGGGGTGTCTAATGCATGAGCATCGAACCACAATTCAAGGAACTATTTGGTGACAATTTTCATGCTACTATTGAATTGTAGGCTTGGTCCCCTGCCCAACAGCTAAAATCGACTCTGCAATTCTCGTGAAGAGGGAACTGTAAGGCATTGGGCTTCATGTGAGGACTATAATCTAAATTCTACCACTCACCTACTGGAAAGGGCCATGGGCCATTGAAATTCTATGTGGAACTAGAATCCCTAATACAACTCACTCTAGGGGTTGAAGTACCTTTGTAACAACTCAAGCGGTAATTGTAGAAAATACTCTTTTGGAATGATTGTCGGGTCTCTTTGAAAGAAAAGGTGATGGCATGGGGATTATAAATAGTCATGGACAAATATGAGGATTCATTCTATCGTTTCATCGATTTTCGACCTATTAGGAAAACCATCCTAGTTGGATCGATTCTCTCCCATCCCTAGGTGGGTTTCATTGGTGGTGATGCTAATGGCAATGAGTCGTCATACTATTAATGTGCCTTTTGGGATGTGTTTTCATAACTATCTGCATCCCATTGTACCTGTGTGATATGGATAAATTTTATTACTTGACCCTTCGTTGTTGCTAACTATCGTGTATCATGTACTTTCCCTGAGTGAGCTTGTTGTCATGTTTGATACTGTAATGTCCCCATTTTGGGACATCATTACATTGCAGAGGTTTACAATGGCCAGAGTAGCCAGATGGATGTTATAGTGAGTACAGGGATTATTGAGAGGCATTTTGGGGTTTGGCTTGCATCACTCATCCCATTTCATCATTATGGTCCATTCCACACATGTAGGCTTTGGTTTCATTGCATTCCGATGGTTTCCATGATTTTGAGTATTTTGAGCTATAAGTTAATTAAATTCCCTGAAGAGGTCATTTTGGGCACATTACTTGGAGGAACCTCTCAGTGTAATATCTCATTGGAATCGGGAGGAGAAACACTACAGGATGGGATGGTGAGAAGTGACTTTCGGTGGCCAGGGAAGCCACAAGGAGAGATAAGGCACTTTTCAGAGGTAAAAAGGTTAATTAATTAATTAAAGTGATTTAATTAATTAATTAAATATTAATAAAATGAAAGTCACTTTGGAGGGACAAGGTGAGACGGAAGTATAAAGGAAAGGCAAGGGCCTATATTCATTCATTCATGTATGTTTATCATTTTGATATCTGGCTTCTAGCTAGAGAGCCCATACCTTAGGGGTTTTGAGGGTTTTGACTTAACAAACCATAGAGGACGATTCAGTGGTGAAAGATTCCACCTAGATTGTCCCAAGCTTGGGCTTAGGGATGAAATACTCCTCCAAACCATTCTAGTTCAGATCTACATCAGTGCAGGAGGGTTCTACACTAGCCACAGACACATGAAGAGAAGGAGGGCGCACCATTGGGGGTTTCCAGCAAGGGGGGTGCACCATTCTTTGAGGGAAGTTCGTTCCAAGGGATTGGAAGGGCTTCGAAAAATTCTAGCACCTGGGTTTTCATTGTAGGGGCTTGGCCATTATATATAGTGCATTCCGAAGGAGTTTCAAGTGCCATTTTATTTATTGGATGAATGGGACGAATTGGAGGAGAGGAGCACACTTCAGAAAGTGATTTTAGCCATTTGGTAGATCAGATCTTCATCATTTCACTTGGGACTTCACCGAGGAGGTAACCAAGCCCTAATATATCATTCTAGTGGTTTTTTGGAGCATTTGCAGGCCTCTAGGAGGAAGGATGAATTATCTAGGGTTTCAGGCATCTAGGGGGTGCACCATTCTTTAGAGTGTGGCTAGATCCAAGGGTCTAGTAGGTCTTTCACCGATTTGAGCATCTGGGTTGTTCTTGTAGTTACCGGATCTATTGTTTGGAATATTCATCGAAGCATTTGGACATATTTGGAAGCAAGGCCAAATTATTGAGGTTATTCAGTGTTCTAACAAGGCGTGGCATCTTCCAGCTTGGGGGTTGACAGTTCATACAACCTAGATCTTTCTTGTATTGGTATTCATGGTATATTCAACCTTTGGAGGCTTATAGTATCTTCTTGGAGCATTTTGTAGCAGCTCATGTTGTGTTATTGGATCCATATGTTGAGAATTCCAGATCAACATCTTCATTGTATCAAGTTCTTCTATTTATGAATAAAATCAGATTTGAGGTGTTTTGGCTTGTCTATCATATTGCATATGGTTGAGGTATAGTCCATTATGGTATCTTATTATTTATTGCTGCAAAACATATATAAATTCATCATCATATACCCTAAGGCCAAAATCAAGAGGTCAACCTGCAAGTAAACACATATAAACAAGTAAATCAACAAAGTGTCTGACGAGATGCCCAACCAATAAAAGTTTAAACAGACACCCAAAACCGTGATGTTCCTGGCATAATGGCTTGGGAACATTACAGATACCTTGTATGTTTATTAATATTTTTGTGGTGAGTATTTTTTTTGGTGTTCAGAGATTCCATAGTGTTATCGATTGATTGTTGACGTTCATGACTTCTCCTGCTAGCTTGAATCTACAAAAATTTTGGGCATGACATATTTTCCTGTGATCCTATTTCAGTTGACCCTGTCCTATCCTATTAACCAAGAAGTAATAATGCATCCCTTGTACCTACCTATTTAACTCATATGTCATTCTAACTCCTATGCTACTCGAGCTTTGAATTGTGTTGATTATAAAAAGCGCATTCAGCCCCTACGGGCCATAATACATCTTTAGTCATCTCCCATTGATGAGTCCTTTGACTGAGTGACCCTACAATGTGGCCAACTTCAGAAAATCCTAGAAAAAGTGACCTTATGACATTGAAATGGTGCTTGAACAGGGTCTCAGGGATTTAAAAACAAAAATTGGCGTGAAAACCCAAAAATGATCATACGAGCATGTAATTTCATGTAGCGTCACTCTCCACACGTGTGCATTTATGAATCGTGGGTCCCATCATCATTTTTATGAGTGAATTCCTTTTCTCTATCGATGTATCAATGAGAGAAATTATTTTCTCCATTGGTTTATCGATGAGAAATGAGGATCTTTCACCGATGTATTGGAAAAGATGAAAGATCCTGAGATGTCGACGTATTAGCATGAGAAATTAATCACTCGCCAATGTATCAGCACGAAGGGAAGATCTAGGGATGTCAATGTATCAACAAGTGAAGACAATATTTTGATTTGTCGATGTATCAACAAGTGATGTGAATCATTTGTTGGTGTATTGGTAATAAGAGAATATGCTAAAGCACTAATGTGTCGATGGAAGGAGAAGATGATAGAGTGTTGATGTGTTAGTGAGAAAAGGAGAAGTTGTGTTGGCGTGTCGATGAAAGTGAAATATGGCAAGGGGATGGCGTGTCAATGTGATATCTGAATTGTTCGCTGACACACCATGTGTCGGCAAGAAATGCAAATTCCTCGCCAAAACGCTATGGATCGGAAAAATATGTAAATCTTATGTCGATATGATGTGTATCAATGAAAAAAAATAATCTTCATTTCAAACTAAGTTGACTCTAGTGGAAAAGTGGAATTGAAAATTAAGAGTTTAAAGGAACTTTGGTAGTGCAAAGCATCGAGGTTTGATAAGCAAGAGACTCAAAACTATAGAGAATCAAAGAAAAGGAGGGGGAGCTTGATTGTTCACTTAGGGGAAGGGATTTTAGAAGCAACATGAATAAATTACAGGGAGGTTTTGTTGCTAGCACAACATATCCTGAATAGTGAATCAATACCAAAGGAAACAAATTTTTCTTAAATGTGGGAACATACCAAACATTAGAAATCATTATTTATTCCTAGAAAAATACCTTCACTGAACATTTTCCACCTTGTTTTTGTGTGGTGTCATCTCCTAAAAATATTGGATTTAAGTGACAATCATGATAAGTCCAAAAGAAATATTTTTTTTAAGTCATGTGTTGGGTGGGTCCTTTATCCATGACCCATCATATCCTCATAATCACTTCTAAGAGTTGTTGCAACTAAGTTTTTGCAACTGAGTTGGCTACTTCTGCATATTGGACGGTTGTAAATACATATTCAAAATTCTCATTTCCTTCTACATTTTCATATTGGGCCAATTAAGAGGAGTTTTGTTTATCTTTAGTGATATTTTCATAGGAAATCCTACAATCAAAGGCATAGTATCCAACTTTATTGCATTGAAAACAAGTTATTGTCTTCTTCCCCCTTCCTCTTCCACTAGTTATTGTCTTTGTGCATGATATTTTCTTCTACCATTATGCCAACTGATATGATTTTTCCTTAGTTCTTATCTTATGCATGCTCATTTCATCTTGAGCTATAGACTTCAATGTATTCACATATCTCAAAAATATATGCTTCTCATCTTCATCATGGCCTACATATATGGAAATTCAGTAGAATTCCCTCATACTCCTGGAAACTCTTTTCTCTTCGCCTCAAACTTTGCATCTCCCTAAAAGGAAACTATTTGTTCCACTAATAGGAACTTATCTTTCAATTTAGACACTATATTACTCAAATCCCTTATATTTTCTTCTTTAGGTGAACTATCTTGTGCTATACAAAATCCCAGCAAATAACAACATGCCCCTTTAATTTCAAGATGGAAAACATCATCTTGTTCAACTCTTTGATCTTTACATACTTGAAATTCCTTTCCACCTCACTTATATAATCAATTAGGTCTTATGCCTCCATATGCCCATTGAATAAAGAAACTCCAGCCTGGGCCCTTTTATTTTCCAAGAATCTAAACAATTTGAATATAGCATCTCCTTCTAGTTCATTCTCTTATTCTTCCTCACATTCATCCTATGGACTACTACTTTTGGTTATCCACTCTACTGTATTATTTCTAATTCCTTGATTCTACTTATAATATCTTGAATATCTTGGTTTATACTAGATATTCCTTCAATTCTTTCCATTGCCATGATTCTTACCCTACAAACCATCATGGCTCCAAGGACTTCCACCTTTGCAAACCCCAAATATTTTCTCTTCCACCAAATTTTCTCAAACACACACTATGTCGCCAAACATTTATGCAATCTTTTCCCAAAGACTTTACTTGCTACATTACCAAAATTTGTGTAGCATTATTGAAATGGTCCCAAATTAGAGCCTAACAGACTGATATAAGCCTCACAAGGTATTGCAGCAAGGAGAAATAGTACAAAAATACAAGATTTAATTGAATGTTCTACTAAGATTACTCTATTGGGGATTGGGTGTAACCCTGTGCAAAAAAAATAACAGAATTTATAAAATAATCAAAGGGAAATAACTTCACAGAAGATTGGTGATGTCTAAAGACACCGTTATAGCACTTAAGCTCAATGCATTATGATAAGAACGTCACAATGCATATTGAACATATTGACTTGTATGATTCACATATCTTACCTTAATAATGACCCATTGAGTCCTTTATTGATAGAATCAAGATCTAACCAACTTCCTTGAAATTGGGAAGATCTTGTCCACATACATTTGTCGATTGTTAGAGTTAACTCCATCAAATCTACGCTGTCTAGTCGGCTAGTCAAATAATCTCGACCCGAAAATCCAAGTGCCCAACTCATAGTCGATTGCATGGCTAGTCAAGTCATCAAACAATTATCTTCGACTACTATCCAACTATCTGACCAATGGGATAGTCAATTACTCGAGCAACGAATGTTGACTTCCGGTCGATCCTGACCGATTGTTTGTTGGTCGATTTCCCGACTGAATATTTCTAGTGAATGGTCAATTTCCCAAACGACCGACTCTAGGAGAAGTGTGATGAACCATCAGAACTTAAGGTTCCAACACCACCCTATTAGCACATGGTTCTAGAGATTTAGGAGGTGAAATTAAGTAAGAAGGACACCCCACAATAATTGCAACTTTATGCATCCCAAGCATAGTATGAAGCTTGACAAACTTAGCTTCAGATAATGAGTTGGTAAAGATATCAACAATCTGATCATTGATTATGTAGTATAAAAGAGTGATAACTTTCTGTAATGATCCCAAGCCATTATGCAAGGATCCTCACTGTTTTGGTGTCTTTTAAAAACTTTTTCTGAGTGAGGTATTTCGTCAAACACTTTGTTGATCTACCCTTTAGATGTGTTTATATGTGTGTATGCAGCAAATAACAGAAAGA
>JZKD02S1966884.1:982-14991 GCA_000966675.3 Picea glauca
GAAAACTATGTATATATTAATGAATTTTAAATACAAGTCGAGAGTGATTTTTATAGAAGAGATTCATCATGGTGTACTCTTTTAGTTTGTTTTCCTCTAGTTCACATTCATTTCACTTATGTTCTTTCTTTTGAGCATATATAAGAGTAAATGATTGGAATTCATCCTTGATAGATTCTCCCTTCATATAGTTAACACAGGTGTTAGGTTTGAATGATTGCAGGTCCAGAATTCACCCTTGTCAAGTGTTATGTTCCTTGTAGTCAGCCTTTATGTTATTTATTCTAAAGTTACAATTGAGAATTCATCCTTATTATATGCTCTCATTCATAATGGGATTTTCTTATTTTTGTCTTCCCATCATCTGAATACTATTTATTGTTGAAAGGTATGATTATTTTGTGCCAGTTCCCTCAGTAATACATAGTTTTGTTAATCTTCATATATATCTCAGACGTTGACTCCATTTTCCAATGAAATATACACTTAGCCCTTCCCCAATATTTTAAACTTGGATTTTGAAAAAATATCTATCCATTGCACTGATTATACAACTAGTTATTGAGGTAACATTGGGTGACTGAGTTGCATCAGAGATCCCTCTCTTAAACTGGAAATGCTAGATTCCAGTTTGCAAGCGATTTGTGGTTACTTGTGGGTTTCTTTGATGCAACCCAAAGAAATTACAAAGTGATAACATGTATGAAAAAATATGTCAAACTAAGTGGTATTGAGAGTGAAATGTTTTCACTAAGGGTGAAATAAGAAATCACTACGGGCCTTCTTCATGACTACATCAAATTATGGGTAAACCAAGATATGGAGGCATTCTCCAAAGTTGCTTGAATATTAAGGAGTTGACATAGTTAGGTCTCATGGAGGTATTGTACCAAAATTAGGAGAGATTGTTTATACAACATGTTTCAACAAGAGATGATTCAAATTCCAAACAACCTATCTCCATTTTTGTAAATATAGACCTCCAATATTTTTTCCCTACTTTTCCCTCTCACAATTTTAATTTAATCCCACCTCAAAAATTTGTGCCATGAAGAACAAATTTTGAATAATCTCTTGTCTTCATCCATGTTTCTATATTTTTGGTATATGGGATCCCTATATCTACCTTCAAAAGAAAACACTTTTAATCTCTTTGCTTATTTAAGTCACTAAATTTTTGTAATACCTCATAGCAAACACTATTTTTGACATTTAAAATATTTCATTTATGAGACCCCACTCTTACTATTAAAGGAAGTTCCACATAAATATAATATAGGAACACATAGTTTGTATGACTTTAGTCTTTGTATCTAGCAAAGAATTTAAGAGCATGTGTTCATTTACATATTACATGATATGAAAGGTAATTTATTTTAAATATTTATGATAAACATGTTGGAAACATTGTTTTCATTGATGTCAAATACAAGGGGAGACTACATATGTCCAATATAAAGGTCACAAGACTTCAAATGTCCAAGATAAATATTTCAAGATGGAGATTGTTGGAAATATTGTTTTTGGATTTTTAATGATCAGTTTGGATAACCTATGTTTGAAGTAGTTTTTACCCTACATACCTAGCTCAAGTAGGATCAAAAGTTATATTTTTGGAAATATTATTCTAATGTCTTTCCAACGATAAATGGAATTCCATCTAACTCCATAGGAATGAGGAGATATGAATTTTTTTGTCCAACGACCCAGATATAAAATTGAGGTTGGTTCAACCAGCCTTTATAAGTTGGTCATAAAAGTGGGGACATAATTACTATAAATATAATATAGATGTGTGCATTTGTATATAAATAAAGCAAGAGATAAATTCTTATGTGCATAGAAGTGATATGAGGTCCGATGAAGGTGATAGGGTGTAGTTTTGGGATCTAAAGGTGTTTAGGATAAGTCTACATGATTTTCTTGTGGTATTTTTTGTTCTCAAGGTGCACTATGAAGGCCTGAAGGTGTGTGATGTTGTCATGTGTGTTGTTTAGAGGGTGTAATGTTGCAATGTGAACTATTATGAGGTTGTGGTGTTGTTGTCAGACACTATATTCTAGGAATGATTATATGAGGCTCGCTAGGGCATGAAGGCTACATGTGACTAGGGTTTGAAGGATTGTCTATGGAGTGAATCATGAAGGTGAAGTCAAAAGTACTCTGTGTATGAAGATATTGGATTGGTGTCTACACATATCTTGTTTATTTGGGTCTTAGGTGAGGGGATTGGTTTCGCCAACAAGTTGTTGCTTGCAAATATTGTAACAATAGGTTGGTTCCTACAAGTGTTGTTGGGTTGGTGCTCAGTTGAGGAGATTGGTGCCTACATCTTGCTGAGTTGGTGCTCAGTTAAGGAGATTATTGTCTCTAGTAGGTTGTTTCTTACAATATATATATAAAAATAGGTTGGTTGCTACAGACATTTCTAAAGAGAAGTTTACGGTTTTCTCCCAATTGGGTTTCCATGTTAAAATATGTGCATTATGATTTGAGTTTATATGTGATTATTGTTTCTCAACTAATGAATGATTGATGAATGGTTAAAAAAATTAAAAAGTGTCTTATATTGATTCACTTTCCCTATCAGTATAAGCATAAGTTCAACAATTGGTATCAAAGAAGTTTCCTTTAGAAACATTTTAATTGTTGGAAGGTAGATCCGAGGAGAACGCATGACTTGTCAAGAAGGTTTCTCCACAAACAAGGCTCCATTGTTTGATGGAACAAACTATACATTATGGAGTATAATAACGTAGACTTGTATAATGGCTCTTGGGTTTGATATTTGGTAATCATTCATGATTGGTTATATAGTCCCAACACATCCACAAATATACGTGGTCGAGAAGAAGGCTAGTGACCAAAATGAAAAATCCTTGAATGCTATATTGAGTGGTCTATCAAAATAAACATTTTTCAAGGTGATGCATTGTAAATCGAAAAAACATATTTGGGACAAACTTCAAAACATCTATGAAGGAGATGACAAGGTGAAGAAGGAAAATCTCCAAACTCATAGAAGACAGTTTGAGAGTTTGAAAATGGAAGATGAAGACACTATTGCAACCTATTTTCTTCGAGTGGATGAAATTGTCAACACCATTATAGGACTTGGTGAGGAGGTTGAAGAATCAATGATTGTGAAAAAGGTGCCTAGGTCTTCCCACTTAATATTTGATGCCAAGGTATGTGCCATTGAAGAAATGAAGGATCTAGAGAAAGTAACAATGGATGAGTTGCATGGGATTCTCACTGCATATGAGATGAGGACATAAAAAGAAAAGCTAACACAGAAGAAAGAAACTTTCAAATCATCAAAGAATAAAAAAAAACAAAAATTATGATATTTTTCCAGCCATGAATCAGATATAGAAGAAGCACAATTTGTGAGAAATCTAAAAAGAGGATCTTGCAAACACAAAGGTAAGCTACCCTTCATATTTTTAATTATGGTAGAGTAGGGAATTTTGTTGCTAAATGTCCATATGTAAAAAGGGAAGATAGTGATGATGAGGAAAATAATGTCAAATAAGAACATAACATTAGAATAAAATATTATAGACACAAAAGATGAAAATATACTAATAAGAAGAGTTTTTACTCTAGAGAGGATAGTAGCTCGTTTGAAGAAAGTAATGGATATGTTTATGATATTGAAAAATAAGAATTCCTCTTCATGGACATGGATAAAAATTCTACTGATAAAGAAAGTGAATACGATAAGAAATAAAAATAAGAAGAAGAAGAAGAAGAAGACATTGATGGGGAAGTGAATCGTGAAGCAGAACTCATTAGTTCCTTAGAAGAAATAGACAGACTTAGGGAAAATAATAGAAAGCGGAAAGAGAAATTGCAGAAATATGAAGAGGAGGATCATGATCTTGAATAAATAAATAATAAATTTATCATCCTGAAGACTCAACTAGAAGAGGAAAAAAGGATAGAAGAAGTGGTGAGAATCCAACTGAAAGAAAAGGAAGAAAATTGCAAGAATCTAGAAGTTGAAATAGTTTCCTTAAGGAACTAGATACAACAATTGATAAATTGAATAAAATCTTGAAGTTTGGAAAGAGCACTAGAATATTAGATAATATTTTCAGTTTCCAAAGGTCACCATTCATAAAGACAGGTCTTGGCTATGTCGAAAAACAAAAGACCCATGAGGGAGATGCAAGCACTAAGGTCACAAATCCATCAGAAAAGGAAAATAAAGAAAAACCTAAAATCTATGCCAATATTCTCAAATGATACATAAACAAAGAAAGTAGAAATAGGAAAGGAAATGATGACCAGTATAAATTTGATTCTTCCCACAAGAATGAGTTCAAAAGAGTTTTTCCACCAAGAAGACCTTTCACAAACTGGTACCAATATCTCTTTCTCGACTATTTTTTCTTGCAATAAATTTGATCATAAATAAATAGACTATAAGCTTATGTAGGAAGTGATCATGTGAGAAATATAAATAGAGGTTCGTATAAAACCACAAAGAATGATTATGTGAAAAAGAAAACTAGAATTTTTCATGGGTTTGTTGATAGAAACTACAATTCATTTTCTCCCCTACTTTATTACAATGTTGAATATTATAAGTGCAATAAATATGGGAATATAGCACATGATTGTAGAAGCAACATAATAAAGGGGGGAGAATATGTTATTTTCAAACATAAAGAAGAATACACAAAGGTGTGGAGAATTGTAACATCACAGTTTTAACCCTTATGAACTATAATGTATTATGTAATTGTGACTTAGGCTGGTGAGCCGATAAAGTCAAAAAGGGGCCAGAGTGCCTAGGAAATGTAATACTTCATATACATTAATAAAAATACACCATTGGCTACAAGATGGACAAGGACAAAAGCTATAGAGGGCTATGATTCCACAAGAGAGGGGGCTTGAGGGGCTAAGTCTTTTTATTATCATTTTTATTTAACCATAATTGATTTTATGGAGAAAAGGGGTTACATGAGATTCTTGGGGGAGACCATGTGGTTCTTGATTTCCAAGTAATTATATAAACACATCTTTGGTTGTTTGGGGGTTCACTTGTTCTTATTCATTCACTATACACCCTTATCACTCCTTCATCTTTAGGAGCCTCATTCTTGTTGAATTTGTGTGCTCTTGGTATGAGCATGGATACAAATGGCTACATGAGGGTGGATTGGGGTAAAGTTGGGGGTATCTCTTTCCCTGGTTGGGTGTTCTTCCCCCGATTCATCTTATTCCCCTTGCTCCCTTGTTCTTCTTCCTATTCATTCACTATTTCTAGTTCGTGTTCTCTTGGTTTGAGCGTGGAAACGAATGGAAGGAAGAGGAGAGCCATTGTTGAATGGATGTAATATTTTACTAATAATTCTAAGAGGGAATGGATGCCCATGTGCATGAGCTTGATGGAAGTTTGGATAGAACTGTACACAACTGAGAATCCTTGGAGTTTCCAAAAGGGAGATTTCCTGACCAGTAGCACTAGAGCCCTAGAGAGAAATGGAACAGCCTCAGGGACTACATGGCAGAGAAAGGTGTTCATTTCTTTGTGTTGTGCAAGTTGAGGGGGAAAGAGATATGGAAATTAGGATTTGTTGTGAGGTTGGGAAACCTAAGAGCCAGTTTTCCAACTATTGTGTGTTTAGACTTGGCCTAGGACCCGTCCTTGTGGATTCATAGCCCTGGCTCGGGGGTGAACTGTTGTTAAGAGTAAAAGAAAAGAAATGTCTATGGTTGGGAGGAGCGTCCTTGGTCTACAACCAGTTGGTGAGCATTTACTTACAAATATAAGTGATCTCTATGTTTTCTGTGTAATTTTTATTTCTGTTATGTATTTAATTATCTCTAAGATATGTATTTTTAATGTGCATGTCTGATGGTTTTTTGTTGTGCATGGAACGTTGTTTATCTCTTTTATGTTGTAGCATGGATCTTGATTAATTCATGTGATTTTCATGCCTCTAACATTGTTGAACAGTCCCTGATTTCAAGATAAGATCAGAGAACTGAGTCTTGGGACTGCATCGTTCCCTGCCTGTTGGTGGTTGGGTGTGTTCCAGCTTGTTTAAGTGGCGTAGCCCAGCCTGGGGATGGTTGGGTACATTACAAATTGGTATCAAAGCTACTATTTGAAACACCAGGTCAGTATGGGCCCGGTATGTTAGAAAATATTGTGTGGTTGAGATCGATTTAGGACCTTGAATTCGAAAATATCAGGAGGAATGGTGTTGCAAAGTCTGCACAGAATCTAGAACGCCATAGATCCTTTATAAGGGATTGAAGGATCATGACCGTCCCATTTTGAATTCGAGAATGATCATCACCATGGGATCAAGTTTAGATTTGGACCATTGGATTTGTTCGGGAGAAGAAAGATCCTTCACAGTTGTCATATCTGGAGAAGGTATGGGTTCGTTAAGCATCGAAGTCAAGGACTTGGGTGCTTTGGTAAATTTTAATTCTTTGATGAAAAGGAGGTAAAATACCTGAATCTTCAAAGTCCTGGAGTGAATATAGATCATAGATCACAAGGATGAGTACTTGACCATTGTATTTCTCCAAGGACAGATCTAGGACATTGGATCAGGCACAGATCAAGAGGTGAGGCACAATGCAGAAGATAAGATCCCAATCGTCAGATCTACAAGCGAGCAAGCATGAGCCATATATCTCACGGAAGTTCAGAGGTTCAACACTCTGGGAGAAGCAAGTCCTTAAGCTTCCAAGAATAAAATCTCCTGAAGTCCCGAACTCTGGAGCAAATCATGATCATCCATTGTTTGGGATGTGTGTCTGCAAATTATCAAATATTCAACATTCAAGATTTTTAGTCCTTATGTCACTTGGAGAAGTTTTCTCCAAAGTCTCGAAGTATGGAGTCAATACAGACTATTCGTAGTTAGGGGCCACATGCCCGCAGATTAGATATTGTTTGGAAGTTCATAGTTCAGAGGAATTGTTGGATGGAGTTGAAAAATCCTCCGAAGCCCGAAGCCTCGAAGTCTCAGAGTCCCGAAACTCTAGAGAATCATAGTTAGAAAGTTCATCAGTTTGGGATATTTGTAATGTTATGTGGTGAAGTCCATCGAAGCCCGTGTTATGAGGAAAATATCTCTATGGCTAGGGTGAACCACAACAAACAGAAACGACTGTAGAAATCAACTCTATTCCAATGATATGTTATATAAACTAATGTGCAAGGGAGATACGAAAGGAGCCTACCTCCTCCAGATGTTCGATGATGTCCATCATTGAGCACTTCAACCCAAAGCTATATACCTGCAACAAGTTCTCAACAAACAAGAAAGCAAAGCATATGGTGGAAATATAAAAGGTCAACACATTAGATAGCACAATCCATCAATATACATAACAAATACGCCCATGGATAATAATTCATATATTTGCAAGAAATCAATTAGATGGGAAGATATTATTTCTATTAATAAATGATTAGTAGAAGTGAAAATATTACAGACTTCCATGTTGACACGATTCAGAACCGAGAAACTGAGTTCATTCCAGTTGGGCCTCCACTACTTCAATCCTCCACCAAATGCAAGCTCATATAAGGGAGATAATGAGGTTCTCCATCAATAAGGAAAGATATCGGGGGATGAACACTGTGTTCAGACTTAAAGGACAAAGGGATGTAGACTCAATATGAAGTAAATAATTTCTCCTAGTAAATTTTCTCTCAAAGTTGAATTCTTTATCCTTTTCCACAACTCGGAATTGGCTTCTTTATAGCCTTCAAAATGCAACTGAATGGCTGAGTTAGAACGTTTCCAGTATATGGAAGTCCAAGGATTAGAGATCTCCTGTTGTGACATGGAAACCCGACATTTATTTTTGATTTTCTAGCACAAATCCCGATGTATGCGGGCTGTAGTGGAGCATCCTGTGTATAATCTTGTTGTATAGGGTGAAATATGCGTACAAGTGGAAAATTTTATATTTTTGTCTCTGGACGCTAGTGATAGGAAAGATAATTATGCATATAGAAATGGAATAAATCCCTCTCTACAACATTGCATAGGGTGAGGCAAATCTTTCTCTAATAGATGCCCCCTAATGTGTGAGGTCAGAGGAGTATCTGCAATGGCCAAAATACATTATGAATAACCCAGAAGTAGAGTGGTAGGGAATAAACTGGACGAACTCAATTTCTCATTACATTCTGCACTAAATTTTCATGCATGGCTTCCAAAAATACACAACAGATCCATGATAAAATATACCAAACAAGTGTCCATGGCCATGAATAGGAAAATACAAATGCGGTTACATGCCAATATATTTCATAGTCATGAACAAGGCCCAGTAGAACTAGTCTCAAAACCAATCTGAATATGTATGTATACCATGGAGTACAATTGGATCTCCCATGATCACTGAATTCATATATAGGTATTGGTCCAATGAAAAGGAAGCAACAACTGAGGGGAGTTGTGACCACATAGTGATGTCTTCAAGTCTTCTACACAATCCACCAAAGGTGAAAGTTTACATCATGTGAATAAAGGAGTTAAGGTCGAACACAATGAGACATCGTTTTATTACCAGTCATCGATGTATACCGTTAACAAACACGAGACAGCCTACCGACAATGAAAGTAGGTATCAAGGCACCGATTACATTCTTACAAGTGTGAATAGAGGAGTCGGTGTTGAAAACCTGAAGAATCCATCGATCAAGATACATTGATTTATTCCCAACTATCGATGGTGAGAGAGCCTACGACTGATGACTACAAGCCTCAAGGTACTCATAAGACTCTAGGTCCTGTTTCCAGAATAAATGGGTTGAAGTCGATGGAAAGAGACCCTCTGAAAGAAGATCATTAAGGCATATCTCATCAATCAGCATGAGGTACAAAGTAGTAGCTTCATGATTTGGTGGAAATCAGATGAAGAACATCTTCACGAACCAACAACCATGTGCATCTTTCACATGTGGAAAGTGTAAGCGGTACACGAAAAAGACCCTCTGAATAGTATCCAATGATAAAAATTGTTGACAAAGGCGAGGAAACTACCAATAAGTCTAATGGCATCCAAGACATTGCATGAATCCCAATGTGTGAATAGATGTCTTATTTTCAAACACAAGGGAAACCAACCAGTCAACGACCAATGATGAAATGTTGACTATTGGGTTCAATATTACCTACCAATGATGAAATTAGGTCTAGGGTGCATGATAGGACTACAATATCATGTGATTCTGAGACAAACTGAGGGTATGGATGACATGCAAAGTCAATAGTTTTGAGGGGTGCCCGACACAGATTGATATACTTCCTTTGAACAAGAGCATGAGACATATGGAGGACTCTGACAGCATAGACCCAACAATGAAACCATGAGATGTAGGAGGCATCAATGAACTTATATGTAGGGACAAGAAGAGTAACCAGTTGGTAGAGAAGGCTCTATAACGAGCTCAACTTCCTAAGGTCGTGCTAATCCCAAAATTATGATGAATGGACTCAAATAACTTTGTGCTCAGTTCAAAGGAGACACAACTGCTGCCGATACAAGATATTACTCCCTTCCCGCCCGTATTTTTTGATTTTTTCATAGACAAATAAATGTTATGATACAGAGGAGGAAAAAAGTGTCACAAGTAAGAAAAACTAGTTCCAGCAGTGGAACGTACCTATGCTCAATGCAGGGAAGTGCATGCGGGAGATGGACACTCGGGGGAATGTTTCCTCCTAGGTATAGGGTGTCAAATTGCGAAGGATATAAAAAAGGTTATTCTTGGTTAAGGATGAAAAAATGTTGAGGCGAACGGTTTATAATGCAAAGAGAGAACCGACTATAGGATCAATACTGCAAGCAGGGGCGTGTGATGCAATCACAACTTAATGCCAAAAAAATTCCTTTTTTATGTATTTTAGTCTTCTTGGTGTGAAAAAGGAGTAAACTTGTGCCAAATAGACGTCTTTTCAAAACCAATTTTACGAGTGTGAAAGAGACAAGTTCACTCGGAAATCTTTTAATTTTTTGATAACGAGTTGGAAAAGAGCTTAACTAAGACTCATGACCTTTCAAATCCAATTTAACAAGTGTGAAAGGGACAAATCACTTGGAAATATTTTCCATTTTTAGACGAGTTGAAAAAGAGCTTAAATTAAACTCATTTGGGAGAGTCTAGGTGGCAAGTCATGGGGGAGGCCAAGGCTCCCGTGCCGGACTTCTGTGGAAAGTCAGTATCTTACAGATAGCTGACATAAGCTTGGGAAAACCCAAATATCTCCAATTCTAGGAGGATAAAGCACTAATGAAGTATATATTCTTCGTGATAGATCAGATAATGTATCTCACTGGAAAAGACATAGAAGGGGGCATTGGATACCCCACAAGACCGTTCCAATCAAAGGTGATCTCCTCAAAACCTGGAGGGAGAGGACTCAGGGAAAGTAGAGCTCTCTCTCGTTCATAAGCTGCAAGATCGAGGATGTTGACAACGTGGTTGAAGGATGCATCATCCTCCACAAAGAGAGTAGGATTGACCACAGATTGCACCGTACAAGCACTTCTTCAATTCTAGGTTGAAGAGGATGCAGGATAACAGGGATAGGGGATACATCACCCTTGACAACAAGGGTGTGATAAAGAGAATATTGCAACAATGTTACTATCGTGTCAATCGAAGGAACAAAGTGTGGGGAAAACACAGATGCCTCATAATGAGAAGGGCCCTTAGGTGAGCCCCACACTTCTGGTATCCCAGTCGTGGCTAGACATAAACGAGTAAGATAACTTCCTTCACAAGTCTTGCAAAGGAATTTAGGCTTACCTCTGAGGTGTCTGGGATTCACAATGCCCCTAGTGTCATTGAAAATGGCTGGTGACATATTATCAACGTGATAGGAAAAGGTGGGAGAGTCATCTCCTACATGGTATACATAGGTCGGATATGTGGCATTAATATGACTTGTGGTGACTAAAGTGGTTCCCCCAGCATGACTAGCAACAGTTGGGTACGAGTTGTCAACATAACCTGTAGAAGTTGTCGACCCATATCCAACATGGCTGGCAGAGGTTGGTGATGGGGCTCCAGTGTGATTGACAGTGACTGGACTAGCAATGAATTGTGGCATTTGATTCCAAGGTCCAGGGAAAGATTGACTTTGAAACATTGCAGGCCAGGAGGGATCCTAGTTTACCTCCTATCCCTTTCCATAAAGGTAGTATCTTTCATTTAATTGATTTAGGGAAGTCTGAAAAGGCATCATCACCAAAGTCTGCAAAGAGATGGAAGTATGATAAGGACTATTAGAGTGAGGATATATGTTTCCCCCTTGCGAAGGGGTTCCATAAAGAGGGTAGCATGAACCGTGAAACTAATTCTCCACGTACAAAACACCCGGGGATACATGAGGACTCGCCATGAAAAAAGTGTTCGAAGGAACTGACATGGCGGAAGGGGGATACATGGATGGAGTGTAATAAGTAGAATAAGTTCCCATATGATTATTGGCTCCTGAAATATCATAACGAGGACTGGATCCACAAGAGGGGAGGTTCCAACCTCCCGTCGTAAAAGTAGGTTGAGGGACATGACCCATATCAAACAAAGATGTAGGAATTGGGGCCATGGTGCCCCTGGATCCAATGCTAGGATTCATATAAGTGGAACAGGGAGAATATTGAAAGGGTGAAGGCATATCAATAGGAGAATGACTAGAGACCCAAGGCGCGGACTGAGTACCAAAGTTCTGCATACCATTATAAGAAATAAGAGGATTCATCCCCATGAACTGAGTAGGCATCATGGGGTAAGAAACAATAAATGATGGAGCCAAATGGACTCCACTATCCATAAGGAGGACTCAGTATAGACTCTTAAGGCCAACTAGTAATCAAAGAGCACACCAAAATTAAAACGACCAATATTCATGCAAATGGGGTAAAGTGGTTGATTGGCCTCCCTCCCTAAAGAATGTATGTCTCACCCAAGAGGGGCCTGAGACTCCCTGCTAAAGATCGAAGGTAATAGAATTAGTTATAAGGGCCCTTGTGGGCTTAACAACCAGTCGATTAGATCCTCCCGGAGAGGTAATCCTCCATAAAGGTTGTGTGATGTCTGACCCTTATCTTACCTAGGGTACCTACAGAATAACTCATGCAAGTAACCTATGACACACCTAATTCAAGCAACTAATAAACCACTGTATAATCGATGCACAAGCGAGCAGTCGTAAGTCAGGTCCACCATATGGGTAGGGTAGAAAACCCCAAAACCATGGAATCACCATCTCTCATGGAGGCAAGGGCACTAACAAGATCCCTAAATATGAATAAATCCCCAGAAATATCTCTGACGCTAAGAAGGTATCGGGGGGATATCCCTTCAACCAACTTCGCGCGACCTCGTGATTAACTCCGACGTGAGTGGAGCCTCATAATATTACCAATTATACAATGGATTTCTCTACTCCCTGACTCAAACACATATGTTGATTTAATTTCCTTGGAGAAGTTTATTCACAAAAATCCTATTCCAAGGCACTAAATACTAGGCTAGTTTGTGCACCCTAGAAAATAAAACCGTTACTAATAAATTTTAAATTATAACATTGATTTTAATGGATGTGATTACTCAAAAAGGTATGGTATTGAAACTCATGGTGTTACGACTCAGTAAGAAAACTAAATATGAAAATAATGCAAATTCCTAACTTTAACTTTTAATGTATGATATGCTTCTAAAAATGATGCAATTTTCAAATTCAACTCTATAATTCAGAAGTAAAAATGCAATATTTCACTATATGCACTAAGTTAATGATAAAATCTCAAAAGACAAAAATGCCAAGCAATGAAAAATGCCTATTTTTTTTGTATTTTCAATATATCAAAAATTAAAATGCATGGACTAAAAAGTAACTTGATATATAGCCCTATTGTATATAAAAAAGAGATAACTCAAGTAGGATATCAAGAAACAAAACACCCATCCCAATGTACAAGGGCAATAAAAATGAAAATATGAAGAGAAAGACTTCACCTAGAAATTCAACCAAAAGAGGGTTTCATGTCATCCCACAGGCACTCAACAGGCACTACAAAGACCTAAGAAGGCTCAGCAAGCATCAAATCCCACCCAGCAAACACCAGACCAAGAAAACATGCAAGGAAAAAAGGTGTACGTGATTGTTTGGGAAAACATAACATATATACACATCTTGTAGTGAGACATCCTATGTGTATACGTGACTGTCAAGGAAAAGGCACGTACATGCTTTGAAACAAGGCCAAGCAAGGGGGAAAGGATGAAAACTCAGACCTAGAGTGAACAGGATCTTTCAAGCAATTATACAACAAGAACCACAATAGAAATGAGAGAAATCTAAGGAGAAAAGTACTTCAAACCCTAAGAAAGAAGGTTCATCCCCAGTATGGTCACCAATTCTATTATGAGGAAAATCTCTCTATGGCTAGGGTGAACCACAACAGATGGAAACTACTACAAAATCAACTCTATTCCAACGATATGTTGTATAAACCAATGTTCAAGGGAGATAAGAAAGGGGCCTACCTTGTCCAGATGTTCGATGATGTCCACCATTGAGCACTTCGACCCAAAGCTATATAACTGCAACAAGTTCTCAACAAACAAAAAAAACAAACATATGGTGGCAATATAAAAGTTTAGTGCGTTAGATAGCACAATTCATCAATATACATAACAAATACGCCCATGGATAATAATTCATATATTTTCAAGACATCAATTGGGCAGGAAGAGAGTATTTCTATTAATAAATGATCAGCATAAGTGAAAATATTACAGACTTCCATGTCGGCATGGTTCAAAACTAAGAAATTGAGTTCCTTCCAGTTGGGCCTCCACCACTTCAATCCTCCACCAAAGGCAAGATCATATAATGGATATAATGAGGTTATCCATCAATAAGGGAAGAGATTGGGGGATGAACACTATGTTCAGACTTAAAGGACAAAGGGATGCAGACTCAATATGAAGTAAATAATTTCTC
>JZKD02S1966884.1:16002-38658 GCA_000966675.3 Picea glauca
GCAGATATCGAATTGGGGAAAAGATTAAAATCTTTGGGAAGATGAGCTAGAGGAGAATGACCTAGAATCATTCTATTTTGGATAATTATTATAACTGATATAATTTTCTTCATAAATTAAACAGAAAAGGTACCTGTAAATTTAATTGACAATTTTTGTATGATATGTATAATTCTAACCAGATGATTGCTTGCAAATTTTGGCAGGGTTAGAGGTATAATTAGGTCAATTCCAGTCTAATATCATATATTAGAGTCATGAAAGCATGACAGATCTTACAGAAGTTGGATGACGTAATAAAAGAGCTACAAAGAGAGTAATGGAAAGTGGATAAAGAACTCGAGAAGATCATAATAGAAGAATTATTATGTTGCTACTACATAATGTGGATAAATTGTAGGTACTAAAAAAGAAAGAATCCTCACATAGGACATGAAGCTAGCAGGTGAATAATGTCATTAATGGGAATAGAAAGGAAAATTAAGGCTCCATAGCCTTGAAGGTAGATATGTGTAGACAATTTCAAGATTGATGGGGAAGAAAACAAAGATCTTAAGAGGTGGTGTGTGAATAATCTCTATGTGTCAAGCATAAGATTTTCAGAGAAGGATTTGTTATATATGACTTATCTACTTGTCTAAAAGTACTCAGTGAAAGAAATCCACTTCTGATATCAGAGTTCACAGTGGAAGAAGGATGCCAATGCAGAGAAATTGGAATGCTCTCTCACTTGAAAAGTGCCAATGAATGAAAATTGACTTCCATTTGGGAATGGTATTAAGTGTGAAAGGTATGGTTTCACAGGGAAATGTTAATGAAGTAACCTAATGGAGAACTAGGAGTAACAATGTTTGAGTCAAGATTGTTGTTGTAGAGTGACAGAATGTTTGATCTACTTCATTCCACGGTACTAGAATGTCTCATAAAGGTAAGTTGGGCATGACTACCCAAGGGGAGTTGTTCCAATTTGAGTACATTGGTTGGATTGCAAAATGACCAAATGGAACTTGGATGGAAAGTATTCAGAACAGGGAACAATAGTGTAGATGAGAAGAATGGGAGCACACAAGGCAACAAGGATCTGAAGGAGTTCAAGGACAACTAACTACAACATAAATAGATAAATAAATAAGTAAATTAAAATAGAAATGAACTAAAGTGCATGAGGCATACAATGAAGTCAAATTGCATATGCATTAGTAGGCATGCTGACAGTGAATTCTTGGTGAATATGGATGTGTAATTTTGCATATGTACATGCTTGGATATGCATATAATATGCTTGTGAACTTAGAATAGTCTATTATTATGAGATAATGTTTGAGTATAACTAATGATGGATTATTTGTTCAGTAAAAATGATATAGCAGGGTAAAATATGTGGATGTTGTTGTTTCTTATGATTTCCATCTAGGTGAAGATCCATGAGGGTGGAAGGAATGGTGATCATAATGATGAAGGAGGAATTTTGTGAGCTTCTACAAATATTAGTTAGTCAGATAGAAACAAGTAGGTTGATAACAACTAGGAAGGTATGCATTTATTTTATGTTGATGCATACATGTTGAAGGGATTGAGCTAAGAATTCCCTCAGTTAATTTTCAATATTTAAACCGATATGTAATTTCCAAAGGCCTAGCGTATGTAAGTGTTGTTGATGCTATAATGAATTTAATAAAATATTGGTTGCATATTATGTTATGATTGGTTATGGGATCATAATCAGGTCAATTCAGGAGACATACTCCTTCTATAACAATGAATATCCATAGATCTAGTCATGTGTGAGACCATAATATGGTTGGATATGGAAGGGCTATAGTGTTATGTGAGTGCTCAATGGTATCTACTGTATATCTGATGTTTGGATTGCAACCTCTTTGTCAACACTGAAGAACACTTAAGGATTATATTATTGGTGTTGTGTTTGGGTGGAAAAGGAAGGTATCCAAATAGTTAGGAAAGCAGTAGGAAGTGTGTGGATGATGTGTTGATTTGTTGGCCATACCTTCCAACTCATCATGTTGGAATGCATGACAGAGTTATGTGGTATTATGTAGTCAATGCATGGATGAATTGTGTAGTTTTGGCCATGGGTATTGGAACATTGATTTTTATTTTATTTAGTAATTAATTGTTGCATTATGAAAATCCTGTGGTGCTAAAAATACATAATGATGGATAGATGCATTATATTTAATATGACTACTAGTTGAAGGTGATTGGATTGTTGATGTTACAATTCCAACGTCAGTTTTGGAGCTATTAAAAATGTTACAAGTGGAATTATTGAATGCATTTTGGTGAATGCATGAATATATTATATAACATAGAAATGATTATGTTAATAGAGGAAATGATGTGAGTATTGTTAACTCATGAAGTTGAAAACACTTCAGGAACTGTTAGATATCGCAATAAGAAATTTGCAGGTGAGAGTAGTTATATAATGATAAATTACCGAAAAGCTCTATTGGGGGAGATAGAGTAATAAAAATATTTCTGGATAGAAGAAAGAAAATATGGGTTGATAATACATGTGTAGAGAATTATGGGTTCATTCAAATTGATAGTTGGAGTAATGGAAGTGATTGAATTGTAGTTGTAAACAATTCTAAGATCACTTTGTGAATTTGTTTCGAATTGTTACCATGAAAATATATATATCTTGTATGGGATATACTGACAGTTTTTTCGGCTAAGTGTAAATTGAGGAAATTGGAGGTAGAATGGTCTAGTATATGGAAAAAACGTAAACCCATAAAGAATACCATTCCCTATTGTTGCAAAATCCAAACTATTATGAGCAGAAGCTCATTTTTGGAAATTTTATTTTTCCTATATAAAACAGTTTTGGGAATTATAATTTAATAAATTATTGACAAATTGTTTTGGCTGAATGTAGTTCGAGAAAGTTGTAGGTACGATGGTCTTGAATATGGCAGGGATGTAAGCCCATAAGGAATATTGATATCTACAACTGCAGAGCTAAACATTAAGAGTAGAAAGCTCATGCTTGGAATTTTTTTTTTCTTGTATAAAATAGATTGACATTTATGATTGAAAATGATTATAATGATATATCATGATGATTGTATACATATAATACATATGAGATGTTGGATATGCAAGCTTGAAAGCATGGAAAGGATACTGTTATGACATGAGAACCCTGTGTCCCTAGAAATATTCTTGTGCAAGAATGTCTTGGCTAGGCAAGATGGATCGTCTGAGGGATTGTATAGCAGAGAAGGGAATGTCTGAGCCTGGGCCTAGAAGGTGAGTGACCATAAAGAAGAGGGGACTTCGATAGCTCTTGGAAACTATTGATTGGGATCATGCACACAATGGGTATGTCAAGGGAAAACAATGAGCCAAGTTAAAAACACATCCATATGAATGCAGATCCATGAACTGCACATATAAGTATTGTACTGAATTATGAAAAATTTACTCTTAAATTGTGAACAAAATGAAAATTGTATGCACAAATTGTGAACTAACATGATCGTAATTTGAAATGTTGTAGGAAAATGATGAATGTTGAGGATCTAGAAAAATACCCGACTATGAGGGAAAAGAAGAAGGTGATGTTGGAGCAACCAAATGACAAGGGCATAGAATGAAGAAAGTCCAATGGACTTGTTGCAACTAGAGTTTTGGAAG
Source organism: Picea glauca (assembly GCA_000966675.3). NCBI lineage: Eukaryota > Viridiplantae > Streptophyta > Pinopsida > Pinales > Pinaceae > Picea > Picea glauca. The sequence goes on from JZKD02S1966884.1 coordinate 19,669, forward strand.
CCACAACTCTGAAACTTCCTAGCCGAGTTCATTGGAGCCCTGGAGAGAAGTGGAACAACTTGAGGGACTGCATGGCAGAGAAAGGGGTTCATTTATTTGGGTTGTGTAGGGATGACAGGGAAGGAGAGCTTGCTGGTTGGAACTACTGCCAAAGATATAAATTATGGAAATCATTATACATGCTTTGGGTCAGAATTCTTATGTATACATGCTTAATTTTAGGCCAGAGTATATAAGAGTTGGTTGGAATGCCTATGTGGATTAAGGCCAAAGAGCCTAGATTTGTAATGTTAATAACATTGGAATGGTGTTGTGCATTGAGGACAGTGCCAAAATAAGGGGAGGGGGATGTAACATCCCAGTTTTAACCCTTATGAACTATAATGTATTATGTAATTGTGACTTAGGCTAATGAGATGGTAAATTAAAAATGGGGCCAAAGTGCCTAGGAAATGTAATACTTCATATACATTAATAAAAATACACAATTGGTTGCAAGACAGGCAAGGAAAAAAGAGGTAGGGGGCTATGTTTCCACGAGAGAAGGGGATTGAGGGGCTAAGTCTTTTTATTATTATTTTTATTTAACCATAATTGATTTTATGGAGAAAAGGGGTTACATGAGCTTCTTGGGGGAGGCCATGTGGTTCTTGATTTCCAAGTAATTATATAAACCCATCTTTGGTTTGTTTGGGGGTTCACTTATTCTTATTAATTCATTGTACACCCTTCTCACTCCTTCATATTTAGGAGCCTCATTCTTTTTGAATTCGTGTGCTCTTGGTATGAGAATGGATACAAATGGTTGCATGAGGGTGGATTTGGGTGAAGTTGGGGGTATCTCTTCCCCTGGTTCGTCTTCTTCCCCTTGCTCCCTTGTTCTTCTTCCTATTCACTCATTATTTCTATTCCATGTGCTCTTGGGATGAGCATGGAAACAAATGGCAGGAAGAGGAGAACCATTGCTGAATGGATGTAATATTTTACTGATCATTCCAGGAGGGAATGGATGCCCGTGTGCATGAGCTTGATGGAAGTTCATATAGAATTGTCCACAACTAAGAATCCTTGGAGTTTCCAGTAGGGATATTTCGTAACCAGTAGCACTGGAGATCTGGAGAGAAATGGAACAGCCTCAGGGACTGCATGGAAGAGAAAGTTTTTCATTTATTTGGGTTGTGTGGGATGAGGGGGAAAGAGAGATGAAAATTAGGATTTGTTGTGATTTTGGGAAACCTAAGAGCTAGTTATCCAACTACTGTTTATTTAGACTTGGCCTAGGACCCATCCTTGTGGATTCATAGTCCTGGCTTGGGGGTGACTTTTTGTTAAGAGTAAAAGAACAACAATGTATATGGTTGAGAGGAATGTCTTTGGTATGCAACCAATTGGTGAACGTTTACTTGCAAAGATAAGTGCTCTTTGTGTTTTCTGTGTAATGTTATTTCCATTGTGTATTTAATTATCTATGAGATATGTATTTTTAATGTGTCTATCTGCTGGTTATTTTTTTTGCATAGCACGTTGTTTATCCCTTTTATGTTGTAGCATGTATATTGATTAATGCATGTGATTTCCATGCCTCTAACATTTTTGAACAATCCTTGATTATGAGATAATATTAGAGAACTGAGTCTTGGGACTGTCGCATGCCCTACCTGCTAGTGGTTGGGTGTGTTGCAACTTGTTTAAGTGGCATAGCCCAGCCTGGGGATGGCTAGGTATGTTACAAAAAGGAAGCAAGAAGAAGAGAAGAAGGAATAATGCGTACTTTCACCTGATGCTCAAAATGAATGGAACCAATGGTACATTGATAGTGGATGTTCAAAACACATGACAGGGGACTAGGCCAAGTTTCTCACCTTGAAGGAAGAAAAAGGAGACATGGCTACTTTTGGAGATAATGGCAAGGTTAATTAGAAAAGTTATTTTTATTCTTAATAATTGAAGGATTAAGACACATAACTCTATTTATGTTGAAGGATTAAAGAACGATATTCTAAGTGTCATTAAAATGTGTGATCGAGGATACAACCTCGTATTTCATTCTAAAGAGTGTGAGATAATGAAAGCAGCAGCAAAAATATTAGTGAAAAATGTAGCTCTTCTCATATTCTTAACCCAGGCTCATTGTCCTGAAGATGGATCCTGATTTGGATCAGAAACGTCGACAATATATTGACAACACTGTGGCTATTCCGATCAAAACCAAAAATCCTAACCATAGCAATCTCACTCATCAATGTATACATACTCGATGAAGTCAAAGAAGAAAAATGTCATACGAAACATAATCTAGGAGTGATATACCTCTCATCTCATCAGTAAAGGGAATCACATGATTATGGGGAGCATCCCTTCTTCACTAATGTCAAAGGGGGAGAAGTTGCAAATAGAGGAAGAATTGCAGACACAAGAAAATTTGCAAACAAGGGAGTATCATAATTGACTAACGGTTTCCATCAATGAAAAAGAGGAATATTGTTGGAAATATTGTTGTCATTGATGTCATAGGAAGGGGGAGACTGTGGATTTCCAAGCTAAATATTAAAATTCTACATATGTCCAAGATAAATATTGAAAGATGGAGATTGTTGGAAATATTGGTTTTTGGATTTTTAATGATCAGTTTGGATACCCTATATTTGAAAGGAGTTTTTACCCTACATAAATATCTCAAATGGGAGCACAAGTTACATGGTTGGAAATGTTATTTTGATACCTTTCCAATAGTATATAACATTCCCTTTAACTCTTTAGGAATGAGGATATATGAATTTTTCCATACAATAACCCAACCAGAAAATTGAGGTTGACTCAACTAGTCTTTATAGGCTAGCCCTTAAATTGGGGACATAATTAATATAAATACAACATATATGTGGACATTTGTAGAACAACCAAGCAAGATACCGAGTTTGAGGTCCGCAGAAGTGATATGAGGTGTGCTCAAGGTGATGGGGTTTCTTTTTTGGATCTAAAGGTGTGCAAGAGAATTCTACGAGATTTTTTTAGGGTCTTTCTTGTTCTCAAGGTGCACTATGAAGTATTGAAGTTATGTGATTCTTTCATGTGCGCTATTTTAAGGGTTTGATGCTTCAATGTGCACTATTATGAGGTTGTGATTTTTTTATGAGGAAAACCTCTTTAGGGCTAGGGGTAAACCACAACAGACGGAAATGAATGCATAAATCAACTCTAATATCAGGTATTCTATCTAAACAAATATGCTAGCAAGACAAGATAAACGGCCTACCTCATCCAGATGTTCGATGAAGTCCACCGTTGAGCACTTGACGCAAAGAAATACACCTACAACTTGTCCTCAACAACCAAGAAATGCAAGCATATGGTGATAATATATAATGTTATTACATTCAATAGCATAATCCATCAACATTCATAACAAATACGCTCATGGAATAAAAATTCAAATATTTGCAAGTTATTAATTGGATGAGAAAAGAGTATTTCTATTAAAATGTAATCAATAGAAGTGAATGAATTACAAACTTCTGTGTTGGCATGGTTCGGGACCGAGAAACTAAGTCCCTTCCATTTGGGCCTCTACCACTTCAATCCTCCACCAAAGGCAAGATTATATAAGAGAGACAATGAGGTTCTCAATCATGTAGGAAAGATCTTGGGGGATGAACAATGTGTTCAGACTTAAAAGGACAAAGGTATGTAGACTCAATATGAAGTGAATAATTTCTCCAGAGTAACTTTGCTCTCAAAGTTGAATTCTTTGAAAAAAGGGACTTCAAGTCAACATAGGGAAATGGAAAAAGGACTTATGTACAAGTTTGCATAGGGTGAGGAAAATCTTGCTACAACAGATTCCCCCTAATGTGTGATGTCAGAGGAGTATCTGCGATGGCCGAAATACATCATAATACCCAGAAGTGGAGTAATGGGGACCCAACAAGAAGAACTAGTTTCTCATTACAATATGTACTGACTTTGCACACATGGCTGCCAATTTGAATTACACTACAGATCCATGTGAAAATATACCAAACAACTGTCCATGGCAATGAATAGGCAATACAAAGGTGGCTACATGCCAAAGGTTGTCATAGTCACGAACAAGGCCCAGTAAAACTAGTATCAAAATCAATATGAAGATATTTATATACAATGGAGTAAAATCTGATCTCCCATGATCACTAAAGTCACATAGGTATTGGTCCAATAAAAGGTAGCAACAACTCAGGAAACCTGTGACTATAAGTTGATGTCTTCAACTCTTCTACACAATCTGCCAAAGCTGCAAGTCTACATAGTGTGAATAAAGGAGTCGAGCTCAAACACAATAAGACTTCGTTTGATTACCGGTCATTGAGGTATATCGTTAACAAATGCGATACATCCTATCGATAATGAAAGTAGGTATCAAGGCACCGAGTACATTCTTACAAGTGTGAATAGAGGTTTCAAGGTTGAACACTTGAAGAATCCATCGATCAGGACACATTGATGTATTCCCAACTGTCGATGGGGAAAGAACCTGCCACTAATGACTGCAAGCCTCTAAGTACTCATAGGACTCTAGGTATTGTATCCAAAATATATGAATTTAATTTGATGGAAGGAGACCTGATGAAACGAGATCATTGGTCCATCTCTCATCATTCAACATGAGGTACAAAGAAATATCTTGATGGTTTGGAGGAAATCGGACGAATAACATGTTCACTAACCAATGACCCTGTGTGTCTTTTGTGTGTGCCATATGCAAGAAGTACATGAAAAAGACCCTATGAATAGAAGCCAATAAGGAAAATTGCTGACAAAGGAGAGGAAACCACCAATAGGGATAATGGCATCCAAGACACTACATGAATCCCAATGTGTGAATAGATGTATTTCCGTTGAACACAAGGGAAACCACCCAGTTAGCGACCAATGATGAAATGTCAACTGTTGGGTTCAATGTTACCTACCAATGAGGAATGTAGGACCAGGGTGCACATTAGGACTACAACTTCATGTGATTTTGAGACACACTGAGGGTATGGCCGACATGCGAAGTCAAGAGTCTTGAGGAATGGCCAACACAGGTTGATAAACATCCTTTGAACAAGATCATGAGACATATGGACAACTCTGGCAGCATAGAATCAATGATGAAACTTTGAGATGCCGGAGGCATCAATCAAACTCTCCATAGGGATTGTAAGAGTAACCATTCAGGGGAGTAAACTCTTTGTAATGAGATCATCTTCCTAATGTCATGCTAAACCCAAAATTTTCATGACAAGTGGACTCTAAAATTTTGTGCTATGTTCAAAGGTGACACAAATGTTTCCAATATAAGATAATATTCCATTCTCGCTCGTCTTTTTTTTTTTTTTAATAGTCAAATGAATGCTATGACACAGAGGAGGAAACGAGTGTCGCAAGTAAGAAAACTAGTTCTAGCAATGGAACATACCTATGCTCAATGCAAGGAGGTGCATGTGGGAGATGGACACTCAGGGGAATGTTTCCTCCTAGGTATAGGGTGTCAAGATGCAAAGGATATAAACAAGGCTTTTCTTGGTTGATGATGCAAATTTTTGAGGTGAAAGGATTATAACACAAAAAAGAGAGCCGACAATAGGCTCAATACTGCAAGCAAGAGAATGAGATGCAATTACAACTTAATGCCAAAAAATTTCCTTTTTCATAATCTTAGTCTACTTGGTTTGAAAAAAGGATAAAATTGCACCAAATAGACATCCTTTCAAATCCAATTTACGAGTGTGAAAGATACAAGTTCACTCGACAATCTTTTCTCTTTTTGAAATGAGTCGAAAAAGAGCTTAAATCAAACTCACTTGGGGGTCCTCTAGGTATAGCTCAACATGTTTACGAGTAAGAAATGAGGTTCAATATAAATTCAAGTATTATCTACAAGGGACCCCCGGTCCTACAGACAAAAATCTCTACATGGGCACCGAATGAAGCAAAGGATCTAACTAGGGTACCCATGTTTGGTAAGTATCCACCATTCGATAACGACACTTCTAGTTGTAGATAGAATTTTTTGTGTTGCTATAAAATGGGTTCATACCTAAGGCATATGAGTGAAATTCATAGGACAATGCAAGTGTGCATGATGGATTGGATACTTATCCTATATGCTATGTAACGAAAATACCTGTCCAAAGTTACGAATGGGTGACATGGTGCTGAAAAACGGCAAGAATACCTGGATAAAACTACAAAAACCAACTCCATCCAATGTCATATTAGTCCATTAGGCCAAAATATTGGACGAAACTATGCAAAGTGGGTAAAAATTTGCTATAAATAGTAAAAAAAAAAAGCAATTTTACTATACCATTTGTATTTTTTACCCAAATAATGGATTTTGGACCAAATTACCTCCGAACTTCAACTGGTGATTGTGGGAGCTACAATCGATGGAATCGAAGATCGTTTGGACCAGGTAACTCATATTGCTCTCCTTTTTTATTTTTAGTGGATTAAATTTTGTAATTAGGCTTCATTTTTTAAGTTATTTAGGGCGCAACTTGAAAAATTAGGTGTACGCAGGCTAAAATTTATCGGGTCATGTATACACATGCTTATACTCTACTGTTTGAAAAACAACCGGTGTATAAGCAGCCCTATACACTACTATGTACACTACATATCACGTATATGTCCATGGAAAATGTTTTTTAAAGGTTGATAACTTAAAAAAGGGTTTGATTCTTGCAGGATGGTGCTAGAGTGAAGAGAAAGAGAACATGAGGAGGTGGATGTTGCATTGGAGAGATATCTATGGGCCCAAATGGCCTTGAAAATATGTGGGATATACAAGTTTTGGGCTCTCAAAAGTATGAGGGTCCAAGTGAGATTTATACAGTTGCTCGTGGACTACATGGATCCAGATAGTGAGATCTTCAACCTTGATGGAAAACCATTAAGGATTGAAGTTGAGAACATCTATTTCTTGATGGGATTGTCACATTGGGGTGAGGTGGTCAACCTCAAAGCCCAGGGATATGGGAGTGGAATGAAAATTGAGGAATACATAGACACTCATTGCATTGCAGGTACCGAGAAGGTAGGGATCCAACTCCCAATCAGAGCGATAAACAATGTAAGTCTCAATATTCTTGTCCACGTTTTGATACGGATCACAAGATCGACCTCTTTGCACCAGGCATAGAGGCCACTTATGTTCTACCCAGTGGAATGCTTCAGACCCACAATGTACGACTGGTCCACCTCATTGTTGGCCAACATGAAGAGACAGTTGACATAATTCAAACAGGGTAGTGAAAGGAACTTCCAGTTTGCTTCTATCCTTTGTAGCTTTTTCTTCGAGCAGGTTCTAGGCTTGGGACCTAGAGTCAAGATTATTTTGCATGGACCTCGTGATCTAGCCATGGCACAGTGGACCGAGGTGATGAGGGGGAATGGGGGAGGTAGGGCGCCAACACCCTACAACGATGATTTATTCTTCTAGTGGAGATGCCAGGGGATAGCTCTGGATGAATACCCTTACGCGGGGATTGACTTCAGAGGAGATCCTAATATTCCATTACCACCAGGGTCCACCTACGACGACATAGGTATGTCAAAGTTTTTTAAATATTTCATTTTTTGTATTCTTGTATAAGGAGACAAAAATATTTGTGGATGATGTTAAGTACTAAATAAACATGTATGTGACGCAGACGTAGGTACATGATGGCTAGAAGGACTTCCATGACATCATCAGAGGCACCGGGGAGATGAGGTAGCGGGACGGGATGCAAAGAGATTCCTTCAAAACGTACAGGGAAACTTGTCTCGTTTGACGTAGAGGATTCCTATGGTTCAGGTGGAGGATCTGTCAGAGGCTATGCAGTGACAGGTGGTAGGTGTGCCTCTTGCTTGGGTATGACTCTTTTGGCATCTCGCAAACGTCATAGTCTGATATCATGACACTCATCTGGTGTCACAGGCGTAGATGTCATGACTATTGTATGATCACTGTATATGTATATTGAGGGTGTTAGCCCCAATTTTGTACTATAAACCTCATATTTTTAATATATATATAAAAACATGGTTCTTCGACTTAACTTATGTTACAATGTGTACATTGATGAAAATGTTTTATTTTCTTTAGTTATGTGACAAATGCTAATCTAAAATAAAATTAGCATATGCATCAGATACATAATTAGAACTTCTAGGTATTTGATGATAAGTAATAAAATCAAATTGTCATTCTAAAAGTCATACCCGTAGGAATCGTCGGTGTAGAGTAGGGTCACACACACTATAATTTCCATTCAACTGACATACTACTAACTGGGAGTCCAAGCGAACCTCTAAAGAGTGAATACCACGTGAAATGGCATCGCGCAAAAGTTCTATAACGATGCTATATTCGGACAGATTATTCATGGATGGCCCTAGGAAAACGCCACCTGAAGACACCTGTAGACCCTCAGGTGAGTAAACAAACCAAGCCACATAAGCCAAGTTTTTTGTATGATGATTGGCCCCATCTGCGAATCCTAAGTAGACCAAGGATTCCATTGACATCTTCCAACCAAGGGAAAAATCGATAAGCAAGATGAAGATCAAAATAAAGAGAAAATATATATACACTAAATTACATTAGTATACAAAGAGTTACGCCCAAGCTTGGGGATCAAGCGTAATATATTTTCAAATAGAGCCCATTCATAGGCTCAACCAACATCTTCCCTTCATAATATTCTAATTCACAGGATCTTTTTTCTAAGGCACGTCGCACGATATAGGGACCGTGTCACATGGGTTTGAACTTGCCTACCGCCAGTGGTTCTTTGTCTTGATCATATAGAAGGACGAAGTCACCCTTAGCGTACAACCCGAGACATACAGACTTATCGTATTGGACCTTGACATGTCTTTTATTCGCTTCAATAACCATAGAGGTGTCTCGACACTGCTCATATAGAATCTCTAGGTGCACGAGGCGTTGTTCGAGATCGGATGTGTCAGGTAGGAGAACAACTGCCAATCTAAGAGAATGGATTTTTCATTCAATAGGTAATATCGACTCCACACCATGTACTAACTAGAAAGGAGAAAATCCGGTGGAATTCTTCACCGAGTTTCGGTATGCCCAAAGTGTTGGATACAACATGATATGCCAGTCATATTTTCTATGGCTGACATTTTTATGCAAAATTGTCTTGAGAGACTTGTTCATGGCCTCTACTTGTCCATTTTTCTAGGGTTAGTAAGGGAAATAATGACCATTCTTAAACCCCAATTTAGATGCTAGTTATTCTATCAGTTCATTCTGAAAAATTATTGCCATGATCAGTGACAATATCACTCGGGATTCTGAACCTGGCTATAATTTGATTGAATACGAAGAAGGTGTAAGTATTCCCATAGGATTTAACTGTACGCATGGCCTAGACCCACTTAGTAAAGTATTCTATAGCCACGATAATGTGTTGATGCCCCCCAATCGAAGTTGGGTTGCAATCCAAAAATTCCACCTCCCACTTGGTGAAGTGATCCAGGTGGATATTGGTGGCCATCCACCTTTTTCAACTGGCTCACAACAATTTTCTGGCAAATTTGGTAATTTACTATTTTTAGCAGTTTTTAACTTCCGGGGCCATTTTGAGGCCCTAAACGAATTTTTTTGGAAAATAGGGAGCAATATGGGAGTTCCTTCAATATTTCCTCCAAAATGAATCTCCTCTACGATACCTTTCCAAAGGGCTATCATGCACCTAAAACAGAGATCGTATGCAAAAGTTACGACCCCATGAAGTTGATGTACTAACTTACCCAAACGAGGCCCACATGAATTTTGGTGCTTCATCTCCTAGGGTTAGGTTTTTGGATGTCTAGAGTTTTTGGCATTCCTGTTTATTGTAAAAAGGCCTTCAGAGACTCATTGTAATCATCTTCTTGTGAATGTGAGTAGTTGTCACATCTCTTCTAAGAGATAAGTTGTCGCCATTCTAGCGAGTCTTTCACTCTGTATTTTTACAGTCTCTGTACATTTCTTTCATTAATAGAAATCGTGTATTAATGTATATATGTGTTTATGGTTTCCTCTCTGATACATTTCTATTATATTATTGAATATCTATGATATCTCTATGCATTTATTTATTATATCTCAGCTCTCATTTCGTGCCAAAAATAATCTAGAACATGAAGGGACCGACGGCAATGATTGGATGGAGAGGGGATGGATGTGAGCACATTTTTTTAGTGAACACCTGGCAAGGGTGACACTTATTAACTACTTCTGTGCAATGTTTAAATATAGATGGCCAAAAATAACTGGCTCGCAAAATTTTCTTGGTCTTCGCAAGCCCAGATAGATGACCACCACAAGCCCCACTGTGGAATTCATTTAGAACAGACTCAGCTTCTTCATGAGTTAAACAACGATGTTGTATATTTTCCACTCCTCAACGATACAAAGTGTTTTTGACGATAAGGTAGTTCTTAGCTTGGTATCGTATACGTCATTGGTCATCTCGCAAGAGATGCTGAGGTAAATTCAATGTTTGAAGATAGAAAAAAATGTCTCCATACTAGGGGTCTAACGATGAGACAAGGAAAATGTGTTCATCCACAAATTAATCAACATGAATAACATCCTCGTCTAATTGAGGGAAGTCATATATTAACTCTGCAAAAACTAGTGATTTTTTGGACTTCGTAGAAGCGAAATCGAGATCGAACTCTTGTAGAATGACAATCCATTTATTTTACTTTCCCCCTATGATATGCCTCATAAGGACATATTGAAACAGATTGACATCGGAAACCAAAGTAGTTTTACAAATAAATATATAATGTCATAATCATTGGAATGTGTGAATGATGGCCAAAGCTAGCTTTTCAACATGAGAATATTTGAGTTCATGACTGACTAAGATAGTAAATGACGTGCTCATGGAGCTCATCATCCTATTGAACCAACACCATACCAATCATCTCTTTGGGCACATAAACATAAATCAAGTAATCTCTATCATAGTCTGGAGACTTCAATAGAGGCATCGATACCAAGGATTTCTTCAAAGCATCGAAGGATTCCTGGCCTCTCTCATCCAAGATAAAAGGAGTGTCTTTCTTTAAGAGACTCCTGAAAACCTTAGTAATATTGGCATAGTTCACTATAAACCTTCGTAAAAAGTTATATTTCCCCTGTAAACCTTGAAGTTTCCTAATAGTGCACAGGGGAGGTAATTGAAGTATTGCCTCAACCTTTAATGAATTTACCATGATCCCAGTATCAGAGACTAAAAATCCTAGAAGATGACCTGACCTAATGCAAAAGATGCATTTATGAGGGTTCAACCGGATGTGATAATGGAGACATATTTCAAAGAATAGCCAAAGGTTCTTAGGGTGATCCACTCTCTTACAGGAGTGAGCAGCAAGGTCATCAAGATAGGATTCAACTATATGCTTGAGATCGTGAAATGTGAAGGTCATAGCACGTTGGAAGGTTGCTCCGGCATTTTTAAGGCCGAAAGGCATATTATGGTATGCGAATGTACCCCAAGGGAAAATAAATTTCATCTTATGTTGGTCCTCAGGTTTAATCTGAATTTGGTTATACCTTGAAAATCCATCCATGAAAGAAAAAACTCTGCTTCCTACACACTCGTTGAGAATCTGATCAATGAAGGGTGTTGAGAAGTTATCTTTAGGATAGGCTTTGTTCAGGTCATGAAAATCCATGCATACGTGGATTGTTCCTTTCTTTTTATTCACAGGAACGAGATTGGATACCCATTCAGTCAAGGGAACCGGGTAGATAAAGCCAACATTAAGCAGTTTTTCTACCTCTACCTTAATAGCATGGGCCTTCTTGGGATTGACAGCTCTAAGACATTGTTGAACATGCTTAGAATCTATGAATTTTTAATCTCATGTTCAACAATTCAATGGTCGATTCCTAGCATCTCTTCATGTGACCAAGTGAATACATCTCAAAATTCCTTGAAGAGTTTGGTGTAGATCAGAATTTATTCTAGCGAACAATCTGCACCGATGTATACATTTTCAATCTTGCCAAGGATACGAGAGATATCGATCATGATGGTATGGGAGATACTCGTCATGTTTCCTTTGGCATAAATTCCATGCACATCAAGTGGAACTATGGTGTGACCGACTATCTCACTCAAAGTAGATCTAAAATCATCTTGCTCGATCCTGGCAAGCTCTGGGAGGAAATAAGAATGATGATGCATATCATCCCAAGGTTTTTTGGAACCATTCATGGACTCAATGATAGACTCATCCGAAGTAAAATTCTCATCGAGGAATTCACGTGAAAAAGATGATGAAGTGGCCCACACAGGCTCCAGAACAGGATCCTCCTCGTCCATCTATGAGGTAACGGGATCTGAATCGACGGAAGAGCCAAGAACATATTGATACATAATATTTTTTGTCGATAGTGGCATGGCCATTCCAAAATGTGACCGACCGTCACAAGACATCATCGAGGAAGGTAGGGTCCAAGGATCGTTAAAATAGGAACTACAGAAAGGAATGAACCTCTTTTATGAAACGGGCCTACTAGACATGGCGTAAATATGGTGAATCAGTGCCATGAAGTTGAAGGTAACCATAATGGATGAATACATTCCAACACTAATATTATCAGTTGTCGATTGAGAATTTTCAATCATTGGGATTGATGGTCCAAAATATGCATTGGGGCTAGCGTACACAAAGGAAAACTAGTCGATCGTCACGATCTTCCCATCATGAGGAAAACAAAGAGTATGGAAAACGTACAATATGATTGCATTCATAGCGTAATTCCAATTGTGTCCTAGTAACAAGTTATAGTCGAGGGGCGCATCAACCACCTCGATATACACCTCTACCATCTTCCCACCTAACTGGACTGAAAAGGTTGGAAGAATATCATGAGGGTGAAAGGAACGACCGTCAAAATAAGTCAACATCGTCGGATATTGAGATAGGGTCGGAGAGTCGAGGGATTTCCAACAAACTAGGGACATCACACATGTTGCAGAACCTTCATCAACAACAGTACGCTTGATGGTATACTTATAGTAACCCACGTGGATTTGGAATGCCACATGGTAAGGCAAGCGAGGATTCACATATGTGACGTCAAACTTGATAAATTTCGAGCCACAAGGATATAGAGCTCCTAATGCAGATAAAAAGGCATTCCTCTGTGAAGGGCACATCTGGAGGACCTCCAAATCCAACATCGCACAAGGGGTTTGACACAGGTCCTCAACAATAGAGTAATTATGGGTAGCTCTAGCATTGGGATTATGGGTAGAGTGCTTGAGTACTCCTTTCGGAATACAAGGTGGGGGCTCTAGTTTTTCAATCTGTAAGTCATCTCCGAAAAAGGGGGAGACTCTAGACCAGGTAAAGTCTATGGAGAACTGTAATCATGAGACTGAGTGACTACAATAACCTCAGATTTAACCATATTGATGCATAAATGGTCACCGTCTTGCATCAGTGGGTTTTGACTCCCACTCTCCACATTTTCGGCATTTGAGGAGCTCGATGCCATGTGATTCTTATGTGGAAAAGGATTAGTCAACACGGCGGGTGGTAGAGATAAAAATCCTTGTAGCTTCTGAAATTTTGGGGCATAAATGGGTAAGGTGATCATCTGTACAAAGCTTACAGGGAAACTTCACCTTCCGCCTTTCTTTCTTTCCCTCACCAACATTATTATTCAACTTCTCATTATTACCATTGTCCTTGGGTTTATTATTATTTTTCCCACCCTTACGATTATTATTACGTCCTTTCTTTTTATTCTCTCCTAGTTGTTGGTTACCATTTGGGCTAGGTAACGATTACATAGAATGTACATCCGCCAACTGAGTGGGATTGGAGGACATAGACAAAGTTGACCCTCCTGCAGACTGGTTTAGAGACAAGTCTTTCAAATGGTTTTTCACCGAGTCTACGTATTTCACATTGGTGGAGCCTACAATGCCATAGGCATGAGACCCAAGATTTTATCTAGGGTCATAGTTTGACTTCAGTGCATCTGGAAGAATCTCGTATAACATCCCAGACTGAGAACATATAAGATCTAACTGTTGGGATTTAAAAATCACTTCTTCCTAAGATACAACCCTGGATGTAGAAACATCCTTCGAAATAAAAGGTAGGAGATATTTAAGGAACCACTCTAGCATGAATTCTGGCAGTATGTAGGCCTTGATCAACCTCTTTCATCTATGCCACTCTAGAATTTGATCTGAGATATGAGTGGCCTTATCCTGACAAAAGGTCAACAGAAGTTATATGCCAACATCGTAACGAACCAGAAATTGGAAGTGGTTGAGGAAGACTAAAACCAACTAATTAAAAGTTTTGTATGCCCCCCTAGGTAGCTCGATATACCATTTTGCGGAAACCCCCATGAGGGTGCATTGAAACAATCCTAACCGAATAGAATTGTCATTAAGGAAATTTGAAGAACACCAAAGGTGAAAGTGGTAACGTGATCACTAGGATCCTCACCAGTTCTACCCTCGAATTTTGGAATATCTGAAGGAAGCTTAGTGGGGACAGGGGGGCATGCTAGATCATGACACATGGGGTCATTCATTAACTTAGACAAGTCTGGATGATTGAGTGTGGCCAGAAAAGGGAGACGGGTTTGCGACATCTAGCCCCAAGATTCTTGGAAATATTGTGGTTGGGGAATCATAGCCCATCCAGGGTTCCAGTAAGCACCATGGCCTTGTCTAGGATTATAATACCCTCCTCTAGACTTATTCATGAGGGGTTGGTTTGGAACCATTCCACTAGGAATGTTCTGATGAGGGTTGTAAAAACTGCCCCCAACCGGAGTGTCTCCAGGTTGGAGGTTGCCGAAGGTACGAAACTAACCTCCCCTGGGTGTGAATTTGGAGGATAAATGTGGATTCATCATGCCAAACGTGTTGGTCATAATTTCTATAGAGGAAGTGGGTGTAAAGGATGGAACGTGAGCAGTATTTTGTCCTCCAGGTTGGTTACTCCATCCAAAAGCAACAGGTTTAGACCCAGGGTTAAAAGGAGGAAATCCTCCAACAGTAGAAGTCATTTATGGGACATGATTACCACCAAATGAGAATGGGGTATGTGGAGGAGTTGTGCCCGCAAGTCCAATAATAGTATTTGTACCAGCCACTAGGATGGAGGTTGAAAATTGCGATGTGAGGTTCGACATACCATAGGAAAAAGGACTAGAGGCCATAGGGATGGACTGAACATTATAGCCAAGTGTGTGACAAAGAGACCCAAAAGGGCTCATGGATATAGGTTGATTATTCACTATAGGATGGGAAGAGGTGATGATAGGCTCCTCTGGTACTACAACCATTGTGGTTGAAGGTGTCGAAGGGGTATTGTTAACTATAGTAGATATGGGAGTCGAAGGAATCCTAGTATCTTTTTTATTCAATTCATTACTCATCCTTGTATGATCACAAGTATGATAAGTGGAGGTGTGTGTACCACGTTTGATAACTTTACTCCTTTTAGAAGGAAAATAATCAAAATGTGGTGGTAATTGTAACAAGTAGTGAGACCTGTGGGGAAGTTGGTCTGGATCCACGATGAGTCAAGAATCAATATATAAAACTAATCCTAAGGCCAACTAGTAATCAAAGAGCACACCAAAATAAAATCAAAAGGCCAATATGCACACAAACAGGGTAAAGTGGCTGAAAGGGGCCTCCCTCCCTAAAGTAGGTATGCTTCTCCCAAGAGTGTCCTGAGACTCCCTGCTAAAGATCAAAGGTATATGAATCCATTATAAGTGCCCTCATGGGCTTAACAACCATTCGATCAGATCCCCCTGGAGAGGTAATCCTCCATAAAGGTTGTGTGTTGGTCAACCGTTATCTAACCCAGGGTACCTGTAGAATAACCCCTACAAGTAACCTATGTGGTACCTATGTCAAGTAACTAAGAAACCACGATATAACTGATGCACGGGAGAATATTCATAAGTTAGGTCAACCGTATGGGAAGGGTAACAAATCCTGAAACCTCGAAAGAACTGCCTCTCACAGAGGTAAAGGTACTAGCAAGATCCCCATATATGAATAGATCCCCATAAATATATCTAACGCTAATAAGGTATCGGGGGGATATCCCTTCAACCAACATCACACGACCTTGTGATTAACACCAATGTAAGCAGAACCTCCTGATATTACTGATTATACAATGGATTTCTCCACTCCCTTAGTCAGACACATATGTTGATTTAATAGCCTTGGAGAAGTTTACTCTTAAAATCATATTCCAAGGCTCTAAATCCTAAGATAGTTTGTGCACCCTAGAAAAATAAAATCATTACTAATCAATTTTAAATTATAACATTACTTTTAGTGGCCTTGGTTACTCAAAAAGGTGCGATCATGAAACCAGTGATGTTATGACCCAGCAAGTAAAATAAATGAATATGAATACAATGCAAAGTCCTAACTTCAATTCCCAATAAATGATATGCTTTTCAAAATGTAATTCTAAATTTAGTTTTGTAATTCCAAAAAAAATGTAATATTTCTTTACATGTACTAAGATCGATGATAAGGACTCAAAAGATCAAATGCCAACAATGTAAAATGCCTAATATTTTTGTATTTTCAATATAAAGGAATGAAAATGCAAGTACTGAACAATAACTTGATATAAAAACTCTACTATATGTAAATAGAGACAAACCAAGTAGGATATCGAGCAAACACCCAACCCAACATGCAAGGACAATCAAATGAAAAGGATAATGAGAAAGGCACTGCCCAAAAATTCAACCAAAGAAGGGTTTCATGTCATTCCATAGTCACTTAACAGTGATAATAGAGACCCAAGAAGACTCAAAAATCATCAAAACCTACCCAGGAAACATCAAACCCAGCAACCAAGCAACAAAGGGTGATGTATGAGATTGTTCAGGGGAAAAGCGCATATATACGCCTCTTTCAGAAGGACAACACGCGTATGTACACAACTGTCAGGAAAAAACATGTGTATATGTGTTAAAACATAGCCAGGCTAAGGAGAAGGCTAAGAAACTTAGACTCAGAATGAACAGAGGTTGTCAAATAGTCATACGACAAGAAAATCAGTATAAACGAGAGAAATCCTAGGAGAAAAACACTTCAAACCCTGAAAATAAGATTTTATCCCCAGTATGGTCGCCAATTATGTTACAAGGAAAATCTCTCTATGGATAGGGGTGAACCACAACAGATGGAAATGAATGCATAAATCAACTCTAATCTCAAGTATGCTATATAAACAAATATGCTAGCAAGACAAGATAAAATTCCTACCTCGTCTCGACGTTCGATGAAGTCCATCATTGAGCACTTGACTCAAAGCAATACACCTGCAACTTGTCCTCAACAACCAAGAAACGCGAGCATATGGTGATAATATATCATGTTAGCAAATTCAATAGCATAATCCATCAACATTCATAACAAACATGCCCATAGAATAACAATTCAAATATTTGCAAGATATTAATTGGACGAGAAAATATTATTTCTATTAAAATGTAATCAGTAGAAGTGAATGAATTACAAAATTTTGTGTCAGCACAGTTTAGAACCAAGAAACTAAGTCCCTTCTAGCTAGGCCTCCACCACTTCAATCCTCCACCAAAGGAAAGTTCATATAAGAGAGACAATGAGGTTCTCAATCATGTAGGGAAGAGCTTGGGGGCTGAACAATGTGTTCAGACTTAAAATGACAAAGGGATGCAGACTTAATATGAAGTGAATAATTTCTCCAAAGTAACTTTTCTCTCAAAGTTCAATTCTTCTCCTCTTTTCCATAGCTTGGTTTTGGCCCATTTGTAGCCTTCAAGTGGAACTTAAGGGTCAATTTAGAATGTTTCCAATATATGGAAGGTCAAGGATCATAGATCCCGTGACGTGACATGGAAACCTGACACCATTTTTTAATTTTGGGCACAAAACCCGATGTACGCAGGTTGTAGTGGTGCAACATGCATATACGCATGTTGTACAATAGGTAGGGTGCGTATATGTGGAAAAATAATGTTTTTAGATCTAGGATTTGCAAAAAGGGACTTCAATTCTGCATAGGGAAATGCAAAAAGGCTTTATGTGCAAGTTTGCATAGGGTGAGGAAAATCTTGCCATAACAGTTGTCATTAGGGATTATATTCTGGGAATGATGCTATAAGGCTTGCTAGGGCAGGAAGGATACACATGAATAGGGTTTGAAGGATTTTATATGGAATGAATCATGTAGGTGAAGTTAGAATTACTTTATGTATGTATATCTTGGATTGGTTTCTACACATATTTTTGAGTTGGTGCTCAGGTGAAGGGATTGGTGTCTCCAATAGGTTGTTGCTTGCAAATATTGTAATAGTAGGTTGGTTCCTACAGGTGTTTCTGAGTTGGTGCTCAGTTGAGGAGATTGGTGTCTCCAATAGGTTGGTGCCTACATCTTGCTGAGTTGCTTCTTGGTTAAGGATATTGATGTCTCCATTAGGTTGGTTCCTACAATATTTGTAACAATAGGTTGGTGCCTATGGACATTTATAAAGATAAGTTTATGGTTTTCTCCCGATCAGGTTTCCATATTAAACTTTGTGCATTATGATTTGAGTTTATATGTGATTATTGTTTCTCATATAATGAATTATTGATGAATGGTTAAATAAATTAAAAAGTATATTATACTGATTGACCCCCCTCCTCTCAATATAAGAATAAGTTAAACAAAACATGTGTCACCTTTGTGTTCTTTATTATTCAATATCATTCTGGATGCATATTTTGGTTTCTTTGTATTATGGGAGAATATTTATGTTTGGTTGAGCAAATAAATCTTATGATTATAATTGTTTATTCTCTTCCATCTTGAGAGTTTGGAGTTTTGTAACGACCCTAAATTGATAAATGATTAAGATTATTAAGTAAGAGTTAATTAAAGAATAATTGAGGATTAACTAAGTAATAATAATCT
>JZKD02S1966906.1:29513-43499 GCA_000966675.3 Picea glauca
AGAAGCTTCCGCTTCTAGAAGGATCTTCCTCTAGATGCTTCTCTTAATAGACATATTTAGTATAAATAAGGGTCGAGGATATGAAAACCCTAGCTTGGAGATTATTGTAACAGAGTGTTGCTCGATTGGAGGTTTCCCCCTCGAAGAGGCTTGTGAACATTTCTTTCTGAATCAAAGTGCTATTTCTATTGCTATTCTTATATCATTTATGTGTTATTGTGAAGATTATGCTGGATATTTTACTGTTATTTTTCCATTTCTAGCATTTTATTTATGTTCTGCATATTTTATATATCTGGTATCTTGCAGCAGATGGACGGTTTGAACTGAAACTTCCCTTGAACATGATGAGGCACGACAAGTGACTTGGCAGCATTGACTCGACAAGTACCAAGAATGTAATGTGACAACAATAAGATCACTCTTCGAATAGATGAAAAATTATGGTGACACATGAAATTGGTATGACTCGGAGACAAGTGGATTACCCAACTGTAAGATGAGACACAAACAAGTTCCATGTTCAAGGGTGACAATAGATGCCATAAAGAATTCCCAAAAACTTGACCCACTTCTTTCTATTTTTTCCCCAACGAGATAGATGAGTACCTTGTTTTCAATTAACGAGCTTGGGGAGGGTAACACATGCTGGATATAACTCACCTTAGGTAAGTTCCTCTTCCTTTCTTTAATGAACTAGAAGAAGTAAGGGTTTGTCCCCAGATGAGCCCTTCAATGTGTAATTTTGTGAGTCCATAGAAGGAAAAATCGGTGGTTTTTCATGTTTAGAGAGTTTGAAAAGAACTTAAAGGAGACTCCAGGGTTGTCCTTTTTCGTATTTTTAGTCTCCTAGCTCTAACAAAAAGATAAACTATTACTCGAAAGACGCCCTTTCAAACCTTTAATGATTATGAAAGGAAGCAAGATCACTCGACAATATTTTCATGTTTAGAGTGTATGAAAAGATCTTAAAGAAAACTCCAGGTTATTCCTTTTTCGTATAACCTTTAAGAGTCCAAAAAAGTGATAAAAGTATAATCGGTCATATTCTCATGTATTTATGAGCATGAGAAAGAAGAAAGAGTAAGCTCATAATTGGTTTCATTTTTACACAAGCTTGAAACAAAATTAAACTATGCTTGTAATTTCCAAACGTAATTTCCAAAGGTTTTGAGGGATACCCATGGATGGTTGGTACTCTACCCCCATATTGAAAATCTAGGGAATTAACTCTAGAATTATAATCAAAGGCTGGAGACATGTCCCCCCAAGATTCGTTTCATTCATCGATGCTTATATTGTCACCGATTTTTGTATTGGATGGAGGAAATAAGGTCAACTGACAAAGGAAGATGAAAGGAAGGTTCAAATACGAGACCTAACGAAAGACTTGAATCGACATCTACTAGATCTAGCTAAATACTTGATTTGATATCTACGATATCTAGTGAAAAGACTCGACTTGATAGGAGAGGTGACTTTTTCATTTTTCAACGAGCTTGACACATGAAAAGAACTATGCTCAAGAACTATGTTTCATTTTTTAATGAGATTTCTATAGAGAAGAAAAACTATTCTCAAGACCTTTGTTTAATTTTTTAACGAGCTTGCCACAGAGAAGCAAAACTATGCTCAAGACCTCTATTTCATTTTGTAATGATTTTTCCACAGAGAAGAAAAACTATGCTCAAAATATTTCTTTCATTTTTTATCGAGCTTGCCACAGAGAAGAAAAACTATGCTCAAAACCTTTGTTTCATGTTTTAACAAGCTTTCCATGGAGAAGCAAAACTATGCTCAAGACCCATGTTTCATTTTTTAACTAGCATTCCACATAGAAGAAAAACTATGCTCAAAACCTCTCCTTGATCATGGCTTCCAAGAGGAGAATGCTCTGGAAGGAATACATGTCAAGGGACAAACTTCAGCCATGGATTCCAGAAGATCTTCGTTAGATGGAAGAAAAACACTCTGGAAGGAATACATGTCAACGACCTTGATAAGGGTAGGGAGATCTGGCTCTAATATCCCTATCAAAGAGATGAACATGTCAACTACCGGATATAAGTCAAGAGAAGGGAGAGATTCCCTCTTGTGCAGGGTTGAATGCATGGGGTAGGTTGTTACATAATTGACCTGCAACGGGTTGGACATTGCTAGCATGTATGGATTGTTCAAAGAAGGTGGATGGTTGACCATCAAATGAGGGTCAATGAATGAAAAATGGTCGATCGTTATTATGTTTCCATTGTGAAGGAAACATATCACTCGAAAGAGACTGAACACAAAATCTCTCATAACATAGACATAGTCTCACCCAAGGAGCAGGTTAAAGTCCAAGGGGTTGTGAACTACCATCACATTGGCATAGACCATTTTTCCTCCCAAAGTAACCTGAAACCAAGGAAGGATCCCTAAATGTTGACTAACTCTTTTGTCAAAGGTCAACATATTCTGAGTCACAGGCACAAGATGCGGGGAAACAAAATATTTCCAATAATTCATGGATAAGATGCTAACAGAAGCACCTTCATCTATTATAGTGTGAGGATTATTCCTATCACAAACCTAGATAATGATTTGGAAAGGCATGTAATAAGGAAGATGAGGTTCTATCAAATGATTCAAATTAATAGAAATCATCTGATTGCTTGAAGGGTGTGTCATCGGTACAAGTGGAGTTCCCCCTTGTCCAGGTGAATCAATGTTAACTAGGTATACCTAAGCGATATCCTCACTCTTTGAATGAGGAGTGGGGTCGATCGATGATGGAACTAGATTGGACACTTTGGTTGCACTCTTCAAGGGAGGAGTGGGATCGATCAATGATGGAACTGGATCGACCACTTTGGAAATCTTTAGATGAAGAGTGGGGTTTATCAATGATGGAATTGGATCAGTCACTTGGGTTTCACATTTCAAATGAAGAGTCAAGCTAATCGATGATGGAACTGGATCAACTACTTGGGTCAGTGGTTCAACTGAGGATGAAACCAGATTGACCACCTGATCAATCGGATTGACTAAGGATGGAACTAGATTGACCAGTCCATCAACTAATGATGATTTGGGAGAGGTCTTATGATAACCAGTTGGAATTTGAATCTTTTCCAAAAGATAAGAAGCCTCATCCATACGAGGGAAAAGGTGAGAGTAATGATCACCTTCGCAGAACATACAAGGAAATTTGACAGTTCTATTCTTCTTCCCAACCTTAACGTCACTAGTTGACAGGGTGTCAATAACCTGTTCAACAAGGGATGATGACGTGGAAGAACACATTTCTAATACCTTGGGGAGACAAGAGAAATCCCTCAGAAAGTGGTCACCCTTACAAAGCCTGCAAGGGAATTTTGGTTTAGGATTCTTCATTTTAGACATGTCAACTTTATCAACACTCCTAGTACAATTAACAGTAGCTAGTTGCTCAGATACAACATGACTTGATGCAATTGGAGGCTTGGTCTCTTTCTTATTCTTCTTCTTCTTCCCCTTTTATTTCATCTTCTTATTATCAACCTAGCTACTTGCTTTAGAGCATTCACTAGGAGAAGAAGGAGAAAGTTAAGGAGACTTGAAGGGTGAATAAGGTTAAAGGTCAACATGAGTTTGATTTTTGGGTGGAGTGCTTACATCCAAAGAATTAGGTGCATTCAAAGCATTGGGAAAATTATAGATCACCGGAGTGGGGAAAAACCAAACCGGTAACCCGATGGTGAGTCCCGAAAGACTCAGTGTGGCAATGCATGGAGAACTAATGTTTCCAAAAGAAGGTAAGGTGAAAGGTTCCTTGGGAAAAGGGGTTTCTTCATTGGTACTTCCAGGAAATGATGCCATTGTCACTGACTCAACATAAGGTCCACTAATGAAAACAAACAACACATGCTACAAATATAAGAAGAAAACTATCAAACAAAACTTTCGACAATGAAACCACTAGTTGGTGATGAAATCCAACATCACAAGATCAATATAGGAAAGGTTTGGGATAGATTGGGTGGATCAGTTACGTTGGAAACCTACTTAACGGACTTACACCTTGGTGCAAGTTCCCACACGGTTTTACCTGTGTGTGTACCCTCCAAGGAGCTCGAGTGTGTTTGACCAACGTCTAACCCAGGTACAACGAAGACTCCCCTTCACCGTCACCTTGTGTATCAACCCTACATATATAGGCCACTAAGGTTACCAACTCACAGTGAGCCTCCATGTAGGTGCATTCGACAGTCGGGAAGGAATGTATGGGCCGAATAACAAGTCTGAAATTATTCAAGAGAATTGAAGACAAGTGGACCTGAATACTACTAAGAACCCCGAATGGATTCGAGATTCACGAAGCTCTGAGACTAAATGAAACTAGTCGTTTCTTAGTAAGAACCCCCAATATACGATCTTTCTGCTACATGGGTTAAGCTTCAAAGGGGAAATCTTTGCTTCTCTCCTGCACGTGACCTCATGTTTAACCCCTGTGTGAGAGGGGGATCCTGACTATTCTTATACGAACAATTGGATTTACCACTCCCTAGGACAATATTCTATGTTTGTCTGATGGTTTTGGAAAGTTATCCTCACAACCTATTCCAAATCCCTACAATTTAAGCCAATGTAGGTTCGCTACCAAATAATATAAAAGTGTCTGATCAATTTTACAAGCGCTTCATTTCAGGGTTGTTGTTTACTCAAGGGTGCGAAAGTGAAACTTATGATGTTTTATACTTGACTCCAAAAAAATGCAGAGTAATGAGATGAAAATATTTTTCTTCAATGAATCATACATACTAGATGGAGAAGAGGTTCAACTTTGTTCAAAAAAAACACCCAATTCCCAAATGCAATTTTCTAAGTTCAATCCACTACACTACCCAAAAGAAATAACCCAATTATCTTTTTTATTTGATTTTAAAAGAAAGCAAACGAAAATCCTTTAATGCTTCATTACTTTCAATCAAAATGAAAGAGTCGGATGCAGATACAAAAGAGACAAAGAAAAAATATTTCAAACAAAGAATGCACTCAAAGGATAACAAGAACGGAAAGAAACAAGCATGATAACTCATTCAATCAAGAACTCAAATATGCAAAAGAGAAAGAAGATAAACACTCACGAAAATCCTCAAACGATGATCAACAAGAAACATAAATCAAGCTAGGTTGTTATAAAAGTCCTAATCATCCAGAAAAGAGAGATGTTTCAAATGAATACAAGAAGGCTCAATACCAAAAAACCTTTGCAAACCTTAGTTGATGAACAATCCTAAACAGTGAAGCAATCTAAAAGCTTTACGAGACGAAGAGCAGATAAACTCAAAAGGAAAAAAGAACCAAGGGATCTTGTTAACCCAAGGGGACCACAACTAATAGAAAATTTGCAAACTCAAAGGATAAACATAAATGGGTGATAAATTCACAACTCTTAGCAAAACAAATTCAATAGTATTCAAAGGTATATGAGAAAAAAGATCAGGATTAGACTGAGAAAAAATGATCAGAAAAGGGCAGAAAAACCTGGAAAAGGAGATCAACGATCTTGTTTCCAAAGGGACAGAGTTCTACAGAGCTCTGGTATACACTACAGGAGAGATTTGATTGTAGATCAGTGCTCTAGTGTACATAGTAGAGGATCAATGCCCTTCCCAAAAACTCAGAAAAAAGGCTAAAAACTCAAAAAACCTTTCCAAAGACTCTGTGAAATCTTCAATGAAGAAGAGAGAAAGGGAAGTATATTAAAAAAAAAACAACAAATAAGATCTAAAGGTGCGAAAAATATCAGAAGATCCAAGGAAATACAGGTCAATGTCCTTCCCCAGTGGAGTCACCAATTTATGCTACATAAATATCCCCATGTGGACAGGTGAACTTTCCATTGGGTTATTGACCCCTAAACCAAGGTAGAAAACTACCTTTGGACACTACCATTCCTATATATTAATTTTATCCATCAAAAAAGAGAGAAGGAGGGATAGTATGATGTACCTCACTTTCGAATTTTTTCCAAGCTGCTCCAATCCGTGAGTTCCAAAGAGTACCTGCAATGGATAACAAGAGACAAACGAATATCTCCTACTCTAATGGATTAGAAAAAATCAATCTATCTATGAAGATTAAGCCAAGCATATACAAGTACATGTAAACACATACTAGAAGGAAATAGGCCAAGCATATTAATGAGAACTTCAAAAGGAAACTTACAATCTTTATATGATGTTGCAACAGCCTCTCTGAGTCCTCCTCGTCCAACCCTTTCTCAAAAGATCCATAATCAGAATAACAATGCTTTGATTATTTTTTTGTCCTCTGTTCAAAATCAAAGGTTTGATACCCCTAATCTTCCCTTTTCTTTATCCATGGAAATCCCTCATTATATAGGATTTGGAGGCTTAACCACCATGGAGAAGATCACCCATTAGATCCACTAAAATGGTATCTCCAAGATTTTTAGGGAGAAAATATCTCTCAAGGATTTTAGGGAGAAAATATCTCTCAAGGATTTTAAGGAGGAAATATGTCTCAATATCCACCAAATTAGGATTTTGGTTTGAGAAAATATGTCAACCATCCATGATATTCTCAACGTCTCCTTGAGATTAGGAAACTAAATGTGAGGTGGATTCTCACACTAAATTAATTTTGTTTTTATGAATATTAATAAATAATTCATGTGCACATAGTATTTTGACCTTCATATAATATATTTCTCCTCCAGATTGACTAGGGATTGTGACATATGTTATTTCATGGTGTCAAGGTGTATGCATCACTTAGCAAGGTGCATATGACACTTTTTACGACACTTGAGACACTTAGGGTGAGGTACTTAAGTGTTGAATTTTGATGTGTAACATTTATGCAATCAGATCTACATCTATTGACACTGGTGTGTCCATCCACATAATACCTCCATATACCAATGTCAGTAATTGTTTGACGCAGTTGTTTACATCTTTACCCCGTCCAAAATGAGGGATTACTAACAAGTTCATTAGCCATGTGTTATACAAACATGTGATCCACTACTTTGGTTCTAATATTGGAACTCTTGACGAACTTGTCCCTTTGATTTGCATATAAAATTTTGGCGCAAAATCCAGAAACGTGTCTTTGTATGTTACATCGTGATAAAAATACTTTAGTTTATCCATGCATATTAATATGTCAGGAAGGATCAAGACTCCTTCTGGTATGCACGGTAGTTTCAGTGTTACTTATTTTTGTTTGCGCGGTGATCCATGTACTGGTTGTTTTTTCTTTGTCTTCGCTGTCGATGTCGATGTACCTGCTTCCTGGTGTGCATCCTCTTCTTCCTCTATGTCAGAATTTTGTTGGCCTATGACATCCTCGACCTGGACCTGATCTTCTAACTGCAACGTTGTCTCTATGACAAGTTGTTGTGCTACTTCTTCCTATGCCCTAGGATTGTCTGATTATGTTCTCTCCTCATCTTCCTCGTTCATTTTCTATGGTGCTCCTAAACCCAGTTGTTGTTTAAGGTTTTGTTCTTCATCCCTTGGATCAACATCCATATGCTCAATGCCTAGTTCCTATTCTTCAACAGTTGTTGGATTAACTCGTTCAATGACAAGTGATGGCATCACATCCACATCAACAACTCCTTTTGGCTGAATATGGTTTTCTACCTCTATAGTTTCTTGCTCTGTGGACTTCTTAGCACTCTGTGTCTTCCTTTCTATTTGACTGGGATCTCCAACCTTCGGTGGTGCCATACTGCAAAATCTTGAAACTACTTCTTTGAATCGTCGTTGGATCCTTCGGAAATACCTTCTTACACTGTGTTTTCGCTCAGTTTCTCATTTTCTCAATGTCACAATGAGGCTTACCTTGAAATTTTCCTTGTTTTATAAGGCCTATCATAAATGCTCTAGCGTATTCCACTTTTTCGATCATCGTATTTCTTTTTCCGACCGCTCTTTGTCCCATTGCGCTACATTTTATGTCTTGTTACCTTTCTCTGGCATGCAGTGTCATCCTATTTTTCTATACCATTTTCTTTCTGCAATGCATTGTATCATCCAACTTCTTGTCTACCATCCATCTATCTACTTCATATTTTTGTCTTTTTCTTCTTCTTCTAGTTTTTTCTTCCTTTTTCTTCTTTTTCTATTTTTTTTTTCTTTTTCTTCTTTTAACTCCTACTATATACACTATGTACAACTCTAATATTATGCATTGCAACTATTGAGAGTTACTGCGTCAACTGTCCCTATACAGTTTCGGTCGACTACCATTCACCAATCCTTGAATCTCCTTTCTTGCTAAATTCTACAACTGTACAACACCTCTATCTGTGACAATCTTTATCTCAAAAGGCCCTAGCCAATGTGTCCTGAATTTCCTTGGGTTCTGCAAGTATTTACTATCATAAAGGAGAACCATATCCCCTTCCTTAAATTTCTTCTTCTCAATATGCCTATCATGCCATGTATTGTCCGAGAACCATATCCCCTTCCTTAAATTTATTCTTCTTAATGTGCCTATCATGCCATGTATTGTCCTTTTCTTTCTGTACCTCCTGATGGAAACCAACTATAATCATGTCTTCTTCTAATTCCATGAATTGAGACAACCTCTCTTGAGTTGTGCCTCTTTCTGTCATGTGTGTAATAGCTACAATTTTCAAACTAGGTATAAAATACTCCAAATGGGCTACTGCTTCCTATCCACACACCAATCTGAAAGGTGGCTTCCCTGTTAGCTTCTTGCATGTAGTTCTATAGGCCCATAATATTTCTCATATATTCAAATCCCAATCATCCCTGTTAACATTGAAAATATTGGTTAAGGCATTCTTCAATATCTTGTTAAATGCTTCCACTATCCCATTATGGTAAGGAGTGCTCTTATAATGATGTATCTCAAATTATTCATTCATTTCTTGGATGATACTATTAATAAAATGAGTTCCCTTATCACTCATTAGAACTCTATGGAATCCAAACCTTGTAATTACTTGCTCAAACAAGAAGTTTGTTGTTTTCCCTGCGCTGCAATCTTTCACTGATGCTGCTTCATCCCATCTGGTTAAATATTCTCTCACTGTAATTATATATGTTGTTCCTAATATCCTAACTGGTGGATTGATGGGTCCTACAAAATCTACTACCCACTTGTCAAACACTTTCAGAGTTACCTGAGGTCTTAATGGAATCTTATCCCTCCTAGACAGTTTTCCAACCCTCTGAAAGACATCACAATTCTGGAAATATTCCTTTGCATCTTTCGAAATTGTTTGCCACCAAAGTCCTTCTCACAATATCTTATGTGCAATATCCTTCCCTTCATAATTTCCTCCAGCTATCCCTTCATGTGATTCTACTAAGATAATAGGGTGTTCATGATCCATAACACATCTTCTTAGAATTTTATATACTCCTAGTTTATACAAGTGTCCTGCAATCAGTTGATAGTCTGCAGCTCTAACCACCAAATTCTTCTTCTGCGTAGTATTATATTCCTTTGGGGAAAATACTATACTTAAAAATTCAATAATGTCAACAAAATATTCATCAACAATCTGTACTGAAAATAGTTGTGCATCAGGAAAATTGTCCTCCAAGTTGCTTGGTTCCTCTCCATTAGTTATCCTAGAAAAATGATCTGGCCCTACATTCAATCTTCTAGGTTTCACAACTACTTCAAAATCAAACTCCTGAAAAAATAGTAACCATCTACATATTCTTCCCCCAAACACTAACTTATTGACCAAATATCTAAGAGCAGAGTGATCTGTAAACATCTTAAAATGTTGGCTTAACAAATAGTGTCTGAACTTCTATAATGCACATACCATATCCAAACCTTCTCTTTCTATTGTATTGTAATTCTGTTTTGAATCTGACAACTTCATGCTTGCAGACGCTATTGGGTGATCTATATCACCTTATCCTAGATGTGTTAATACCCCTCCAAGTGATATTGCAGATGCATCCACATGAACATGAAACTCCTTTGATCAGTCCGGAAACACCAAAATTGGCACTATCACCATTTTCTCGTTCAACATATCTAAACTCAATTAGAACTCATCATTCCACTAATACTCGATATCCTTCTTCAACAATTTCTCCATCGGCGCATTAATTTGTGCATATCCCCTTATAAAATTGCTATAGTACCCTGTATGACCAAGTGCAAATTTTAACTAGTGCATTGACTTAGGTGGTGGTAAAGTCACAATGACAACAATCTTCGTAGGATCAACCAACATACCCTATTTACACACCACATGCCTTAACAAGATTCCAAATGGTGTGATAAATATACATTTCTTAATGTTCAATGATATTTGACACTATCTACACATGTCTAACATCAATCTTAACACTTCAACATGATCCTTTAATAATCTAAACACTGTCCAATCATCCAAGTAAACCTCCAAAAACTTATGAATGAAATCCTTAAATGCAACTACTACTACCCTTGAGAAAATAGGGGAATTCTTCAACCCAAATGGCATCACTCTGTACTAATATGACCCCCATTCTATGGAAAATGTAGTCTTATGTCAATCTTCTTGTGCTATTCGTATACAATGATATCTTGAAAATCCATCAGTAAACGAATATGCTTCATGTCCTCCTACATTTTCCAATACTTCATATGTAAATGTAGTAGGGAGGGGATCATGCAGACATGCAACATTCAACTTCCTTAAGTCTACACATATCCTTATTCCCCCTTGCTTCTTTTCTTGTACTACTTAGGGCTAATCTACTCAGACTCTTCAACAGGTTTTATGACACCATCCTCTAACATTTTATCACTTTTTGATTATACATTGGATTCATCCTGTAAGGTCTTTTTCTTATTGGTCTAGCATCTAGATTCAAAGGGATCTCCATCTCTCCAAGTTGTCCTGCTACTCCTTTCATCTATGAAAACGTCGCTAGAAATAGGTCATTATACTCGCACAATAACTCTGTTATTTTTTCTATTGTTTGGTTGTCCCAATAGTCACCAATACTTGCAATCTTTGGGTTCTCTGTGTTGGACAACTAAGAGGGGGGGTGAATTAGTTGTTACCGTGCTTAAAAAATTATGCTTCTTTCAAAATCTTTACAGGGCACTCAATGATGATCACAATAATGGGAAATAAACAAAGGCTCATTCAGCATCAGTCACATATATGAGAAAACAGAGACAGATAATTCCCGAGGAAACCCATACAGGGTAAAAACCTCTTTTTCTGTATATGATAAGTATTATCTACATTCTTTACATTATCATACATATGAGCACCAACTCATTGTGAGGCTACAACCTCTGTTTTTGCAAGCTGCAACTTGCTGAGAGAACCAACTATTTGTTTTCTATAGCACCCACTAGAATGAAGCACCAACCCACTGGTTTCTCTAGCACCAACTAGAAGGAAGCACCTACTCCCTAGTTTCTCTAGCACCAACTAGAAGGAAGCACCAGCTCCCTGTGTTCAAGCACCCACTTGAACCTTTGAGGACACCAGTCCTCCCTAGCACCTCCCAACCACCCTGAATTATAAATTCTTCGTTACTAAAACTTATTACAGCGATATAAAATTATTCAATGGCTTACCGGCCCTGTCGATGTTCTGTTACACTGCTCTACCCTGTCTGCATCAATGTCTTCTACA
This sequence comes from Picea glauca, assembly GCA_000966675.3. Taxonomy (NCBI): domain Eukaryota; kingdom Viridiplantae; phylum Streptophyta; class Pinopsida; order Pinales; family Pinaceae; genus Picea; species Picea glauca. The sequence goes on from JZKD02S1966906.1 coordinate 41,140, forward strand.
CACCCCTTGTACTTTCTGTTCTTCTGTCTTTTATGCTCTCTGCATCATAGCCCTTCAGTGCACCATTCCGCTACTATGCATTTATGCTCCTATGCTCTGCCTCCTTGCACACACCTGAATTTTCCTACACAGCGACAACCACTATCTCTTCTTTGTTTAGCATTCTTATAGTCTTTGTTTTCTTTGTGAATGCAATATTCGCGATGCCTCTACATGCTCACTTCGTGCCAAATTTCTCCACAACTTGAGTGCTCTTTCTGATCATCATCGTGACTCTTCAGCTTCTTTGGTCGTTTGCCACTCTTTCAGCATCACTATATGTTATACTGAGATTCCTTAGCCTCTCTAGCAGTTTGAGACTCTTCGTCTTCTCTGTGACAGTCAAGCTCATGCCTTCTGTTTCAGTTACAGGCTTCAACGATCATCCATCTGTCAATTCCCCTAACAATCATCTTACTTCACTAGACGAAGCTTATAGACTCTTCATCTTCTCTGGCGATCACATAGAGGTCTCTTCGAATTCGCTAGCAGAGACCATCAATGATTTCTAGCAATTATACTGCGACGTGCTACAGTAGCCCTTCGATCTTGTTAAAATTCACTTGCACTGTTGGATTGATTCCATGGGATTTTGCATTCATTTCGGCATTTCGGCATTCAGCAATTCGACATTCATGTGACCATGCATCTCATCATTCCCAGTTGCGATCCCCGAAACAGAGCTTGGTTGCTCTAGCTCTTTCCTCCTTCTTTCGCCGATGTGACCAAGGGTAGTGACCACAGCCTTATGCATAAGGCACTTTCGCGATTTCGCATTTCGTGAGTCTGGAGATGAAGCATCTTGACTCACCAAGTCACGATCCTCGATACCCCGAACTGGTGTGGGATCAACAATCTCGATCAACACTTGATCTGACGGCTCATATCATTTCGCGATTTCGCATATCGTGATTTCTACATTCCTGGGGTGAATTTTCTTGATGCTTCCAACTCCCGATCCATGAAACTCCAAAAGGGAGTCGGATCAATGGTCCACATAACCCCTAGATATGGACAGTTGACGGGATTTTGGCGTTTCACAATTCGGCATTTCGGGACTCCTGATGCTGAGAGTTTCTTGACATCTCTATCTCCCGGTTTCCGAAACTCCGAAGTGGTGTAAGCCTGCTGACATCACACATGTCGAATACCTTCCACGTGTCACCCTGATTCGTGACTTACATGTGCTTGAAATGTTGAATCAATCTAACACTTGTCATTACCTGGTTGTGCCATGTGTTCCTAGCTAACATGGTTTGCTGACATGAGTCGGATCGATGGTCCAGATCACATCTTGATCTGACGAATGTGATTAAATCGCAATATCGCATATCGCGATTTCGGGATTCCTGTGGTTATTATTCTTTGACACCTTCAACTCTCGATCCGCGAAACTCTGAAATGGATTGAGATCAACAGTCCAGATCAAACCTTGATCTGACGGCTTAGATTACGTCGCGATTTCGCATGTCGCGATTTCGGGATTCTTGTGATTGATATTACTTGGCATCTCCAAATCTCGATCCGTGAAACTTCGAAATGGAGTTGGGTCAATGGTTCAGATCACATCTTGATCTGACGGCTGTGGTTAAGTCACGATTTCACATATCGCGATTTCGAGAGGTTAGGGAACCCCGTTCCTTTGACTCTCTAGTCAGTGAAATGTTGATCTGTGTCCACGTGTCCTGCCTGCAGATGGACGGTCCTCCTTTTTTCGAGATTTTGTGAGCCCTATACTCCTTTCACTTTAAAGAACGTGCAGGTTCTCCTCGATCCAATGGTGGTCGGACCCTGCACTCAGATATAACGCCCAAGATCTATCCTCCATATCTGTGTGCTCCTCTTGTCTACATTGAGATCTGACGGTCATCAGGAATTCGGGATGGGATCCAACGATCACCGATGCTTCTCCTCCAAGCTTACGTTGTTCCTATTTTTCCATCAATTCACACTCTGATCTTGCCATCAATGACAAGCACATACTGCCTATAAAGCATGCCAACCATCCTCTGCACTATCTCTTCTGATCTTATCGAGCTTGCTCTGCAGCGTCTTCCCAAACTACTTCTGATGCCCATCTGTTTCATTCTTCCTATACTCATGTCATCTTCACTATTGTACTTGCCATCAATGACAAGCATACGCTACCTGTTAAACATTTTCCAACAATATCCCCCTTTGGCATTGATGGCAACTAAGGCACCCAGGCAACTAAGGCACCTAAATTCTTTTCTCCCCCTTTGACATCAATGTCAAAGAAGAGACATGCTCCCCCTGAGCTATTGCAGTAATTTTAGGAGGCATTAGATATTCAAACAATA
>JZKD02S1966917.1:0-14999 GCA_000966675.3 Picea glauca
TTCCTATACAATGTAGACATTGTCCTGGAACTTTTAGGTCCTTGAACTTTCTCTTTATAACTCACTGAAATATGTCACCGATAAAGATGGATAATGCCTGACAATAGTGTGCAATTTTGTTGTAGCTTGGTTACCTTTGTATCATACTTAGCCCTTCTACACATACTTGCAGTTTTCTTCTACAAGGAAATTTTGCAAAGGCATGTAGGTACTCATTCCCGAGCAAGGTGGGAATATCATCGAGGGCATGGTGGGAAGGCTACATAATTTCCTTATTCAATTCAGGCGTTTAATTTCCACTTTGTCACATAAGGAAAAGGACCAAGATTTGTAATGCTAGAAAAAATGACAGCCGGAGTTGTGCACACAACATTGGCATACATATGGTGCAGAGTTTGGATAAAAAGTTAAGAGAAGGAGGGAAATATATACCAACCTCTATGGAAAATCTGCAGGATAGGAATGATGAATAAATACCTAAAAATTCTTACTTGCAAAATGTAAATAGTAAACAGTAAAGAACGAATACGGATGAAACTATGGTATTGAAACTTACTTGTCAATGATGAACGATAGAACTATAGGTCCAATTGCGAGTGCAAGATTTCAACCCTGCAAAGTCCAATAACAAGTCCTGGAATTACCCATGATTTGCATTCCAGGTCCTGAAACTTTTTTCTTTATAACTTACTGAAATATTTCACCGATAAAGATGGATAATGCCTCACAATGGTGTGCAATTTTGTTGTATCTTGGTTACCATTGTATCATACTTAGCCCTTCTACACCTACCTACAGTTTTCTTCTACAAGAACATTTTGCTAAGGAAACAAGCTTGACATAGTCTTTTCATGTGAAAGACACGGATTCGATTCCCATACGGGATAGATAGGTACTCATTCCTGACCAAGGTGGGAATATCATCAAGGACAAGGTGGGAAGGCTAATGAATTTTCTTATTCAATTGAGGCGTTAGATTTCCACTTCGTCACATACGACAAAGGACTAGGATTTGCAATGCTAGAAAAAATGACAGTCAGAGTTGTGCAGATGACATTGGCATGCACATGGTGCAGAGTTTGGGGAAAAAAATGGAGCAAAATTTAAGAGCATGAGGAAAAGATATGCCAACCTCTATGGAAATTCTACAGGATAAGAATCATGAATAAATACTTAAGAATTCTTACTTGCAAACTATAAACAGTAAACAACGAATACGAATTAAACTATGGTATTGAAACTTATTCGTCAATGATGAATGATAGAATCACAGGTCCAATTGTGGGTGCAGGATTTGAACCCTACAAAGTGAAAAAATATCTCCTACTGCAGGTGCATGACTTCAAACCTGCAAAGTTGAAGCAAACAAAAGAAAGCAACAAGAAACAATCTAGTGAGCAAGCGAGCAAGCACCAACATGTCCAATTGCAGGTGCAGGACTTCAACCTTGCAAAGTTGAACCAAACAACAACAAGCAACAACCAACGAACCAACGAACCAATGAACAAGAAGAAACGAGTGAACCAGTAAATAATATATGTATCTTCAATGATGACTAAATTGCAGTCCAATCATAGAAGAAATATGAAACATATGATGACTATGCTAGTGGCGGTGGACAACAATATTGCCCAAATTCAGTGCAAGATTGTATGAAAAAATTGGAGGAAAAATGTACTCTGACATGCCTATTTAAGTAAACATTTAAGGTTGTCAGTCCTATTTAAGAGCCTCGTGCTATGTAAACATTTAAGCTGTCATGCCTATTCAAGTACCTCAAAAAGAGTGTCAATTCTCAAAACTTTTGGTATGTAAACATTTCAATAAAAATTAAAAAATTAAAAAAGAGCGTCTATGCTCAAAACTTTGGATATCTAAACATTTAAAACAATGGAAATAACCAAACTGAAAATAAGACTTAGGACATATTTATATGAATTCAACCAATTATTGATAGCTATAATCCCTCTATGCCTTCAACATGACTAATAATATAAAAAAATTTAGAAAAAACAAACAAATTTTAATAAATTAAAATAAAACATTTAAAAGGACAAAAATTCAAAACATAACTCATTATTCTTGTTTTAAAAAATAAATATAAACATTACAATATAATATAAAATAGATATTTGGAAAAAATATTATATTAATAATTTATATTTTAGAACAAAAATTATAAATATATTATTATAAATAATTAATTTTTTTCGCATAACTTATACACAAAACATGGTACATTGTAAAGTACGCGTATAATTGAATATTTACAAAATAAAAGATACAAATCATTAGAAATGTTTTTCTGCTGCAATAACCGTTCGAGCATGGAAAATTCTTTTGCCTATTGCAAAACTTGTGTTTACAAATCCATTGTTCAAATCAACTAATCGTTGGTGTATAGTTAATTATTTTGCCTTTGATCTCTTGCAAAACATGAGTTTTCAAAGACAATGTGCAAATCAATTAATCAATCATGTATAGTTTGTTATTTCTCCTTTACATAGGTAACACTTAATCAGAACATTTACAAACTTTATCTTTAGTTAATAAAATAATTATTTTTAAAATTAAAACAAATATGACGTGTGAAATTGATATCTGGGTTCAGTTTTACTTAGCTTTCTCCCTAACCCTACCATCCAAAGAAGTGACTTGTAGGAGCTTACCAAAAAATATATACAAGCTTTTCAAAGCTTTTCCCAAGAATGACATAATGAATATAAAATATAAATATTGTGCTCTTGTTGGGCTGAGGCCAGCTTAAGGCACCCTGTTGGCTGCTTAAGACACGAAACCTCATGCCATTGCACCCCGGATGAAAACATCGCGTTCAGAGGGAGTTCCAAAATATTGGAATTTGAAGTTCAGAAACATGTAATGTGCAAAGCATTTCTCACTCGCATCCTTAAAGCATCAGAAAGTATCTAACCCTAATAACAAGATGTGTTCTCATTTGGTGTGAATATTTTGTTCAATGCTAATAAATGAGTGGAAGAAAACCTCAAAACCACCAGCTAGAAGGTTCAAATCTTTACCAGATGAGATAGATGACTCCAAGTTCAGATGGTTCTCTTCTTCGCTAGAATATTATCATTTCAAACCCTATTTTTTTCAACCGTTCTTCTCCTTTGCTTAAAGGATGACCCCCTCTAGCTCTGCTATCCTCTCTCGACTTTCCGCTTCGTGCTTTGTGAGGCAAACAGATCATCTCAAACTCACATATATACACATATATAGATATATAGATATAACTAAATGCTTTCTGATATTCCACATAAAATAAATGCTCCCACTAAAATAAATGCTCCCTGATATTCCACATAGAATCAAAGTCCACTGGGGGAGCTGCAGCAGAATCCAGTTGATCAAGTGGTGGATCCAATCGATTACAGACAACAGAAGTCCTTTCATCATTTATGTATGTACTCAAACACGTAGCTCCATCGACCTCCTGAATAGGCTGACCCAAGATCTTTCGAGAGAACCCATCGTCAGCCCACTGAAAGCTGTTCACACGGTTATTAGTTCCGATAGAATTGTTATTGCTTAATGTTTTATGATGTACACCAGAGACAGAAAACGGCTCCATTGAGCTTCCTGCAGACTGGCCTGCAACCAGGGCCGTCAAAACCGCGTTTGAAGACTGCAAACCAGAAAAATATGCATCTGTGGAAAATCCCAGGTTTGAGAAATTAGATAGTAGAGGCATATGTGGATTGCATGACATAGGTGGCCGTAAACCTGGCAGCTGCTGGTCCAGTATTGGACTAATGTGATCACGTCTCATATTGGATACTGTTGAAAGTGAAGCTGTAGGCATCATATTCATATGAATCCTTGGATCATCGAGCATGAGATTGCGCATATATGAAGACTGCATTTCTGATAGTTGATCTGAAGAATCAGGATAACTGGAGCTGCTGCCATATTGAGACTGGTGAAGATGATGTCCCGTTAAATTCGCCTTACGTTCCATTGGTATCCAGAAGCAGCTCATATCGTGAGCCTTTGCAGAAGTGCCCGATTCACTTTCAGAGGATCTTGTTTCCTGATCATTCGGTGCTGTAGTGTTGCAAGGCCATTCCAGAAGCGAGGGCACGGATGGAGAGCCCGGCAGATCAAGAAATGTGTTTCTGCTCATCGGCCCTATGGAACTCCTCTTCGCTGCTGCACTCTTCTCAAAAATTCTGCACAATACCCATTCATCCTGCGCCAAGTCCAAGCATATACGTATTAGGTATCATAGTTTTTGAGTTCATTTCTCTTATGTTGCACCTAAACCTAAACCTAAACCTAAACTTAAACCTAAACCTAGTATTATTTATCTATCTGAAAACATTAATTCGGGTTTGATCTTTCAGGATTTTATCTCTGTGACTGTTTCATAAATTCAGAGTGAGATGAATGTACATACTGTTACTGAATGCATACACTAGATGAATGTATACTATGAATTGTGTTCACGTACCTTGCAGTTTTTGCGCACGGGATGATCAGAGAATTTGCCTTCGACACGGTACTCGTGCATTACCCAGTTGGTTTTCTCTCCTTTGGGAGCTCTGCCCTTGTAGAAAACCAGCGTTTTCTTTATTCCAACCAGTGCAGATGATCGTGAACTGAAAACCTCCTGATCCTTCCCGGTGGTTTTCCAGTATCCAGCCTCTGTGGCTCTGTTGGTCCGAAGGCCTCTCGGATACTTGCGGTCCCTCAGGCCGAAGAAGTACCATTCCTTCTCTCCAATTTTAGCTTTTGCTGCATACATGTTATCATGAGTTCTTATAGCATAATACTTCCAACATAAATTCCCCTTCGCCCATAACAACAGAAAATTAAAGCAAATGCTATTAAAATTATGTATTGGTTCATGATAAAATATCCTATAATGGTGATACATCATTTATGTGTACCTGGGAGATCCCAAGGCTCGCACTTGTTGAAGTCGGCCTCTGCAATTGCACGACAGGAGAAGCTGTTGTCCAAAATCTTTTTGGTGAGATAGTAAGTAACGAGTTCCTCATCAGTGGGATGAAACCTAAACCCCGGAGGCAGCTGGTTGTGTTTGTCGTCTTCGTTCGCATTATTCATTGGATTCAAGGTCGACTCCATTCCCAACTCAATATCTCCTTCAAACCATCTACAAGCGAAAGTATTATATTCTATCTGGTTCTATCTACAGAGAGCCAGTACCAAATTCTGGAGTTCTGGTTGTTATTAACGGCCTCTCTGAATCTGTTATGTCACAGTTTTGACTGTGAGTATTATAGATTCATAGATATCTCTMTGTAATGCAATAGTCCTCTGGKAATTAATGGAGTTTGGACTACTCAATACTCAATGATAACAGATTACGAGATATGTAATGATAACAGCCCAATAAACCTCGCTGTCAGAGAGAGATATTGACAATAGCAGACCTGATACAGAAACACATCAAATAATATCCTCACGCGTATAAACATCTCTATCTCCTATGCTTGYTATCGCACAAAAACTGAGGCCATGAAAGCAAACACAAATAGGAATCACAGGTCGTARCCCTAAATCACTTGATGCATAAGCCTCGATCCGTGTATGACAAGAAATTTAAGTTATCTAGCCCCGAGAAAAATAGCAATTTCACTTATTATAATCCGAAATCTCGACCCACCCTGTGCATTCTGCCTTGATCATTCCTAATGCGATTTGATTTTCCTTCTCCTCTCCTCTTTTTTGGGTATATGTTTGATTTCCCCCCGCTACCCTCCTCTATTTTTGGGTCTATGTTTGTATTATTTTAAGATCAACCCGTCATCAGGCAACTATTTAATGACAAGACTGTTGACTCTTTGCAATGTTAGGTAATGAAACACCAAGGCCACGGAAAGTGCAGCGATTAAGCAATTAGCTAATCATTAGTTGTTTACGAAAAGAAAAAAGACGGACCAATCACACAATCAACCTTTCTGATACAAGTAAGACGTATGTCATTTAATTGACTATCCTTTCGATATTTTGTCTAAAATTTTGGTGATTTTGTTTGTCCACCCTTACTCCGTCCTTATAGTTTTATTTAATAGCGTGATTGGATAGTTACAGATATTAAATTTCAACAGTTGTTTTTTAATTTTTTTAATTTATTTTTAAGTAATTTTTTTAATCTATTTTTAAGTTCACTAAATTGGTGTATTTAAGAATTTGAATTTGTGACTTCTTACGAGGAAACACATGTTTTTAACCATTAGACCCATTGAGACTAAATAAAATAATGTTTTTCTAATTTTTAATAATGTTAAAAATTAATTGATCACCAAATAACAAATAAATAATGTGTAGTTAAAAAAAATAATAAATATATTTTATAATTTTAAAAATAATTCTATGATAGGCTATATATATGTTAAGCTTTCAAAGTGTTAAAACCGATAATATAAGACTTTAAACACAACTTGAATCAAACATTTTTGTGGACAAACATATAAGAAATGATTTGTTATGTATATCCATATGAAGTATGAGCATTGCAATTTAGATTCATATCTTGCCCATATCACAATCTTGTTTAACTATGGGTCTCATATTCACTACACATCTAATTAGAAATGAAGAAATTGCAATAGATCTTAAGGATTTTCTTGAGAGTAATGACGAGAGACTACATGGTTTATAGGGCCCTAGAAACATGCAAATCTAGTGTAATTGTATCCACTATTTATTATTTAGGCTAAGATGTCAATTAGTTAAACTTTCTAATATCTATACAAACAAGAAACTAAAGGAACTTACTCACCCAAACCGCCATGCATGTTAACTTCTTATTATGCATATTAATTGTTCACTTAATCTCTCAAACCAACTAAAAATATGTGATAGATAGTTGTTAGAGAATAATCCCTAATGCATAGATCTAATCATAATAATAATTATGTTACCTTCTCCATAAATTGCTCAAGAATCCTCGTAGGCATCAAAAATGTTGCTCCAACCATGAAGTATGTAAAGGATATGTCTCATTGATCTTGGGATTTAGATGAGGCAAAGGGAGAGAGAGCTATAAGGCATTCCAAAAATATTTAACAATTGAAGTATCATCACAAGGATCTCAATATTAATAAAAACAATGATGAAAAAATGAAAAAGTTAATACAAACAACATGAAGAAAGTGAAAAAGAGTAATGGATAGATATGCATAGAGTTAGGAAGAGAAGAATGATCATAGGAGTGAAGCTTTGATAATGCAAAAAATCTAATGAACAAAATCACAATTCTCACAATATTAATCTCAATTTTAGGTTTTGTGATGTTGGTAAGGTCTCTTTCATGGAGGTGCATATCTAAACTTAATAAAAAACATAGAAGTTAAAAAAATCATTGAGCTTAATAGGGGTTTTTATTCCAAACAAAGTCATTAACATGGTTTTGTGTGAATCAAGGGAAAAAAAGGCATGATCTTTACGATGAGTTCGACCAAAGTTGTACAAGATTGGTGGATTGTTGAGGGATTTTTATTCAATAATTAATTATGTGTTTTTTTCACGTTAAGTATCTATTGCAATAATAGGGATGTCATGAACTACATACTATATGGTCAACAAGCCAATGAATGTGTTCAAACAATAATTAAATATTAAATAGCAATTTTATAACGATGTCATGATTTATAATATGCAAACACATAACATTACCAATTAAAAAAAATAACTATGACTAAGCATGTTAGATACTTTAGAGAGATGGACTATGTGAACATATAAAGAAAGAGAGATGACCTCATTTCCTTAGGTTCACTCTATGTCTATTGTTTTCTCTTCAAAATTTTCATTGAGTCACATGTTTGCATTCAATATTGCTAAGAAGTTTCCATGCCATTATAATTTACGCCCATAACCCATGACTAATTATTTTGATGTCTTGTGGAGCCAATAATGGAGGCAAAGATAACAATGGAAACAACATTATGGAAGTGTGAAATCTACGAACATTATATATGGACATCAAATGTGATGTTATGTCTTAAATAATCAAGGATTAAAAATGGTCATCATAAATGAATTCGAGTGGGAATTCATAATGGTAAGATATCCAAACTTCTCTAGAAATCTTTCATTAAGTAACTCTTAAATGACGTGCATGCCAATATAATGGTAGGATCTAGGATTGAACTATATTATGGATTTAATATTGTGAAAGGATACATCATATCCCATACTACATATGAACCAACAAAAATATATTAAATTTTAGTTTTGAAATAAAAAAACAAATAATAATGAAAATATATACAATTTTAATTTTTAAATGAAAAATACAAATAATAAATATTGAGTGTGAATCCTACTCATAAGTCATATCCATCCTCATATATATAATATAGAAGGTATAATGCTCATTAACTAACTAAAATTCAAAAATAGAGATTTTGATTTGCTATTAAAAATATAACCACTCTTTTAAAATTTTATAATATTTTTTACCCTTCATTCATTAAGATAAGCGATTTAATTTTTTTTTCAATTAACACTTTTAAAATGAATTTGAAACCTTAAAACTAGTGAGAAGAGTGCAATTTCAATTACTATTAATGACCACTCTTGAGTGAAACCTTCAATGTTTTCATACATTATATATTAAATTATATATTAAACGTAAACATGTGTGGCTTCATTAAATTAACATTATATAAGGTGGAATGCCATACAATGGAAAATAATACAGATAAGATATTTGATAAAACCAAGTATCAACAACGCTTATGTAATGTTTCAGTATAATTTGTTCCACATGAAATGCCTTTTGGTAGATACGTGTCATTGTAACGTGTTGTGGTTTACTATGTTTTAAATGATGTGGCTGGAGACATGTCATCAAATTGTCCACATCAAATCATTTCTCCCAATATAAATGTTCGTGCATCAAATCTGTTTTTCAATTAATTCGATATTGGTCCCATCAAATATTTGGAGTAAATCGAATATTGTCCACATCAATCTATTAAAACACCTAAGTAAACGAGCATAGGATTGGTTTACTGCTTTTGTTTGTACTTCCATATAGGGGTGAAATGATTGCTCCTCTTTAACATTGTATGCATCATACCCAAAACACATTTTATAAATGGTTCAAAACTTCCTTTGCCTATCTAAAATAATTATTTCAAGTACAGCAAAATGTACCCATATATGCTAGGAAAAGAGCTTGGTTGAGTCTTGGTTACTAATAGTCTTCTTGCAAGGAATTGAATCTGTCATCTTTTTGCAAGGAATTAAATCTACCATATTTTTGAACCTATAAACTATAAAAATCGGTAGCCATACTTACATATGGTGTTTAGAAATCCTCAATCCATGTAATTTCTCCCTTAAGGTCGACTCAATGGTATAAAAGACATTTAATTATAAGGACTATGAAACGTACGTCCATGCTTTGAGTAGCATTGGGTGGATGTGTGGTTGCACTGTAGAATCACTTTAGTGGTCAATGATGTTTTTAGATTAATATGACAAATAGATTATGCCTACACAAATCAATTTTTTTTTTGTGCCTTTTCTTTTTGGAAAGACACATTTTAGACAAGTCAGGTGCCCCAATGATAGACTAGGAACACCACAGGCATTGACAACTCACAGTAGTCAGATGCACCAAGAGAAGCTTGGAAGAAAACTTGGCTAGAGAAGGAAAATAATGTTGTCACGGGAAGCCTCGTCTGCAAACATGCACTTCACATGATGGACAAGAGTGGCATATTATAAGGCCTCCACCTGCGGATGGTAGTAAGCATGTTGCCAACGTAGGGTTGGAAGGTTGTTGCAGAAGGTTGCAATGCCAGACATTGCATGCCTAATCAAATGGACAGAGTTATGAACTGTCCATGTTTCCTTTATACGGATTGAGATGCCTTGGGTGCATGAGTTAGGCATGCAAACCCAAGGTGTCAATTGACCCATATCCAACAAAGTTGTCTTCAGACAAGTTTAAAGGAATTTTGATGCCATTTTAACCATATAACCTACCTAATTGTGTCACTTCTCCTTCAATCACATTTGTAATAATTCCCTCGACAACAAAATTATTCTCGGATCAATATAGATAAGTTACATTCACAAATACACCTTTAATATTCATGTTGTGATCTTCGACATTTGAAGAGGATGACTATTTTGATTGGTGAATCCCTGGAATCTATAATAAATATCTTGGTTTTGGTTCTAAAATTTCATCTACAAGAAAATATATTATCGTGTACTAAGAGGGAGCATTTATTTCAAGGTGATTAAATTCTTTCCATCACTACACCCAAATTATGTGATCCCAATATCTCTCCTTAAATAATGTGGTCTTCAAGCATATTCAAGATAAAACCCAACAATGTGCTTTCCTCTTTGTTTGAACATATATGTTTTAGTATGAGATGGTGTGGAAGAAATTTCTTCCTTTGTTTTGGAATAGAATCATCTTTCTCCCCATCACATTCACACTTTAACATAGAATCATCTTTTGTAGCTATATATGTTGGACAATTGGTTGTCATTGATGTCAAAACTTGGAGAAGTTTGGAAGCCCCAAAGATGTGGTCAATATTTTCAGTGAGTTAGTTGTCATTAAAGTGAACAAGAGTGGTTGATGTCAATAGATGTGATGGGTGCATTTGAAGAAGTCTATAAGAATCCCTAAGAAGCCCCAAAGGTGTGGTTATGGAACCTGAAGTTGATCAAAGAATAAGGACATGAGGGACAATGTAAATGTAGGAAATACATTCATAGATCGATGGCAAAGGGTAGGGTTGCTCCCCCTAAGTTTAATGGAAAAAGGTAACTCTCTTCTTTGGGGTTTCTCCCCCTAAACATGTGGCACTCAATAATACTTCATCCTTATTTTTTGTCAATCTCTCTCGCCCTTCATGTCAATTTCTCTCCCCCTTTGACATCAATGGCAAAGGGTAGGGCTTCTCCCCTTGAGTTTAATGGAAAAAGGTAACTCTCTTCTTTGGGGTTTCTCCCCCTGAACATGTGGCACTCAATAATACTTCATCCTTATTTTTTGTCTTTGGTACTTTTTCTTCCTTGGAATCCTTCTGTGTGGATTTTGTCTTCTCTCTCTTCTTCATGTCTGGGATGTATATGTTGTTTGGTCTTCTTGTTGTAGTTGTAACCAATATTCATGAGTTATTTTCTCTGATTTACATTTTCGGGAGTCAAAAGTAAGAGTGTATCCTTGATCACATATTTTGTTGACATTGATGAGATTATTTTTCATATATTAAACCAATATGACTTTTCCTACTTTTACATTTTCACTTCCAATCTTTACAGTTCTTTTTCCAAGTATTTTGGTAGATGAGTCATCTCTAAATGCAACATTTCCACCCTTTTTCTTCAATCTGACAAATAATCTTTGATCTCCGGTCATATGAGATGAGCACCCATTGTCTATGAACCATTCATCTTCTTCTCTGCATTCTTTAGCGACCAATGCTATTCAACAGTTTTCATTGTGTGGAATTTCTTTCGTTTTCCATGTTGTAGTTGGTATACAGACATTTGGCATATGATTATCCTCCTTCATCTCTCTACAATCTCGTGCTTTGTGAACAAGATTATTGCACTTATAACATACAATATTTTGATCCATTAATGGGTCAAATGGATTATAATTTCTATTGACAAGTCTACGAACATTTCCATTTCTACTATTTTCACCATTCATGTAGCTTGCATAGTTATTCCTTTCATTGATTCTACAATTGATTACCTTGTGTCCAAAATTTACACAAGTATAACAATGTCCAAGAAACAAATTTTGATACCTAGGAGTAAGTGATCTTCTTGGTGGTGTCACACACCCGCTGAGGCATAATAAATTTTTCGCCTTTTCTCGAGGGACAGAATCCCCGAAATCCTACGGGATTAGCACAGGCTAGCTCTTCCCTTTTTCCACCTTCATGCGATCGTTGATCATGATCACAGGCCAAACAACTAGGCGCCTTTTCACATTTCACAACTCAGCGATATAAGCAGGTCGAGTCTTTTGACTTTGCAAACCCCGAAACGTCGTAACACCAAAAAAGGCTTTGATCGGCAATTAGCCCCCTGGGCTATGCCTTGGCCCATATGACCACTTCTCATAAGACTGTAGTCTTATTCCCTTCAGGACTTATCAGTACGAGAGTCCGACTTCTTGTCAACGGGACTCCCGAATTCCCGATTTCCGATTTCCCGAAATGGCCTTTGTCACATTAGCTCTCATGGTTATGCCCTGATCTAGGTGACCACTCCTCAGAAGAACTTCGTCCTCTTTCTTTTAGAATTTATGAATACAAGAGCCTGACCTCTTGTCAATGGTACTCCCGAATTCCCGATTTGCGAAATCTTGATGGACTCTTCCTTTCGGGACTCTCCTGAAATCCTGGATTGCTACCACGTGTCCTCCACGGATGGACGGTCCAGATTGTTTTGAGACTTCGCCAGGTGCGAAGTCAAAATGCTCACCTTCCTCTTTTGTTTCCTGATGTCCGAATCCCCGAAATGGGTGATCTCGCGATGCGTGTCCTCCCTTAATCAGACGATCCAGATCTATTTCGGGACTTCCACCATGGAGTGTCCCGATCTCTTATCCTCAAGGTCTATGAAATCCCAACGTTTGAATCCCCAAAATGGGTGATCTCACCACACGTGGCCTCCCTTATTCGGACGGTCCAGATCTATTTCTGGACTTCCACCATGGAGTGTCCCAATCTCTGGTTAATGAGACCTCTGAAATTCCCAAAGTTCGAGATCCCGATATGGGTGATCTCGCGACACATGGCCTCCCTTAATCGGACGGTCCAGATCTATTTTGGGACTTTCATTGTGAAGTTTCCCAACCTCTCGTCATCAGGGCTTCCAAAATCCCAAAGTCTGAAACCCTAATACCAACTCCTCTTTCAGGAATTTTGCCTTTGTTCATGAGGGCTTAACCCTCATGCATCTCCTGACAGATCCAACGGTTGTTTGGTTTTCTAACTAAGATCTGACGGTTCAGATCTATCCTGCACTGTGCACTCTCCCGCTGCTCCCTGGACGTGGAAAAACCAATGGTTCAAATACTCCCATGGACCTTGGGGATCTATGGTCCCGATTTCTTCACTACTCACGAAGATAAAGGAAAAGGGTTAAGGCATTTAACGCCCTCGTTTCTTCCTCCAATCTAACAGTCGTGAATGACCGCAGATCTTCCGACAAGATCTTGTCTGTCGATCGATACTTATCCCTACGCTGCCATTTCGGGATTTCAAGAGGATCATTCTTTCTCGTACAGGGTTACCAAGACTTGCGCCTTCAAATCCTTTTCTAGGTTCTTGGTAAGATTTCCAAGAAGGGTATCTCTGTGGAGAGATCTATTACGGGTATTCCAAGGGACGAATAAGGGCATAGATTTCCCAAAAGCAGACTTGAAGTCCAAATTAATTCAATATGCATATATATATGTACAGATCTATCTATAAACATAAGCCATATGTGGTCCTTCCAATAAAAGCATGCAACCACCATTTCCGATCAAAACACCACACAAATAGTCTTATACTCAAACAATTCATAAACTGCACAGACTATGAGCATACATGTTAGCATATAAATTTCAAGATGCAAGATGTAAAACACTTATTAGAAATAACACCAGATGTGATTGCAACTGCTGAGAGGGGTGCTCGTTTCCACCCAACTGTAGGCTCAGCAACTCCTAATGGATTTACCACTGCCACCCCCGAGCTGAGACCACGATGTTGCGAGACTGAGTCTCTGTTTTCCAGTGACTGAGAACGAAGGTTACTCTCCTTCTTCTTCGCTATCACTCACTCTGTATTTTTCCAGAGTTCTCCTTCTTCTTTCCCTCGCGTCTACCCTTGATCGCCCACTCTTCCTACCTTTTCTCCTTTCAGCAAGGTTGTGTGTGGCATGATCTTCCTTGCGGTAGTTAGGTCTGAGGACTCTACGGATGGGCGGTTCACCCCCATCCCTCATTACTCATGAGGAGCCATTTACCTACCAACCTGGTGAGTAATTTAATTCGGGGCCAACGAGCCGCTCTTGGTTCTTCGGGCCAGTGAAGTCCAAATACAATATTGGTTTCACTAGAAGTTAATGCAACCTTTCCAGGTGCCTTCCACCACCTTTCTTCATCCATTGTGGTCTTTTTTTCAGGACATCCCCTCTCAGCAGTCCTACAATATATATATTCATAATATTATTCACATTCATCAACCTTTTTCACAAGGTCCATTCACATCACACATTCACATTTCTGAGTTTGCCACAATACTTGGTCAGTATAGTCATTTTTACAGACTGGGGGAAATAGGGTGTTACAATTCCCTCCCCCTTAAAGGAACATTTTCCTCGATGTTCTATCTATCAACTTGACATGCATGTACAGGTGTAAACAAAATTGGATATGCTTGTTTCAT
This sequence comes from Picea glauca, assembly GCA_000966675.3. NCBI lineage: Eukaryota > Viridiplantae > Streptophyta > Pinopsida > Pinales > Pinaceae > Picea > Picea glauca. The sequence continues at coordinate 14,421 of JZKD02S1966917.1, forward strand.
GGCATCCTCCATTTCCCAAGTAGCCTGATCTGGACCAAAATGTTTCCACTGCACCTTGACATGTGCAATGGTTCGGTTCCGGAGTGGGGTTTCCTTTCTATCCAGTATGCATTGATGTTCTTGTAGAAACTCTCCCTCTGGTTCCACCTGGATCACATACCAATGAATTATATGATTAACATCATGTACATATTTATTTAATAATGAAACATGGAAAACATTATGTGCTTTTACTATGGGAGGAAGTGCTAGCCTATAGGCTATAGGTCCCACTCTATCTAGGACCTCAAAGGGTCCACAATACCGAGGTGCTAACTTGGCACAAGATCCCTTTCTCAGGGAACTTTTCCTGGGCCTAACCCTAATATATACATGATCTCCCATTTTGAACTCTCTTCGAGTTCTCTTTTGGTCGACATAACTTTTTTGTCGGTTCTGAGCGACCTTCAGGTTTTGTTTTATCCGAGTCACCTGCTGTTCCATTTCTTTCAACATGTCAGGTCCAAAAGAAATCATGTTTACGGGATTACTCCAACTGGCTGGATTGTTACACGGTCTACCATAGAGGACTTCGAAGGG